>JAUCBJ010000479.1:0-20336 GCA_032718475.1 Nemertoderma westbladi | reverse complement strand
TAAGGCAGAGATGAGCCCTGGCTAGGATCGAACCCACAACCTACGGAGATAAGGGCAACGTATTTAACCTCTACCCCAAGGTAGGCTCCCTAATGGTAATTATTTTACCTAAACAGAAGACATTCCCGTCAGCCTGTGCCTAGGACAGAATTAATACTGTGTTCTGTATCTGAATTCATTTGTAATCTTTGTATTTTATCAACGACACTTTGTATATCGTCTACTAAGTCCTCGACTTTATCGGTGGCGGTCTCCGCGTCAACTTCGACTAAATCGCTAGGAAGTTTAACGTGAATTCCTTCACTGAAGTCGACGGCGCGAGTGTAAACTCGAAGTACCTCAACGATCTGCAGCAACTGGTTAACACGGGACTGATTAGCGGCACCGCTACCGTCACCGACCATAGCTAATCGGCTAGATAGCACTCTCAACGTGGTCAGAGATCCGCTGCACTGGTTACTAACGTCCGCGCCGGATTTAATCAGCAAGATGACCAATGGCAACTGGTTGCTAATGGCCGCGAGATGCAACGGCGTGTTCCCCAATAGGTCTCTCGCGTTTGGGTCAGCCCCGGCCTGTAGCATAATCCGACAGACATCGTAGTCCCCCTTAGCGGCGGCTATGTGTAACGGAGAGCGTAGATTCTTCCCGTCGTAGGTGTTGGGACTGGCCCCCCCGTTTAACAGCGATATTATGCCATCCACATCGCCCTGACACACAGCCGTCTGTAGGCGCTGGTGGGTTGTAGAGCTGCCGTTAACATTGTACGGTATCGACTTACAGCGACGTTCTGATCGCAACCGCGATAGGATTTTTCTATCTCCCCTATGTCGATCAGCCATTACTGCATTACAGGTACCGGTACAGCAACAGCACTAGGGTTACTGATTACGCCACCACTGGAGAGTGTCACGATACTTTACAATACATTTTATTACTGTATCCACGTATCACAGCATTAACAGACCATTAAGTATAGTTTGTAGTTGAAATCAGTGTATAACTGCAGAACTGTATAGTATACCCGGTAAGGTATATTGCACGCTGTGTTTGTACAGTATCTGAGTATGCCAGTATGCTGCAGGTATGTTTTCTGGTATTACAGTATTAGGCTACAGTATGTGTGTATGTTTAATGTTAGTTCTGTCGTTTCGTTAGATAGGTCAAGGTCAGACGTCAGAAAGTAGCCTCGTACTGTCGTAGGAGGTTGGTCCAGTTTATGCTGGGCTGGTAGTGGTATGCAGTACAAGCTGACAAGTGGGTACAGGGGTATGAGAATGAGAGGCTTAGATTATCTGCTACGGGTGTAAACGCTACATACGCCGACAACCAACAGCCAACAACAACTGCCGACAAACAGCAAATATGAAAATGTAACCTGAATTCGCGACTCTTGTTTATTGTTTTGATTAGAATAACCTTCTACTGTAAGCCTGTAACCTGTTCCATTTCCCTCAATTAATAAATGACATTAAATAGCTTTAATAATGGTTGTCGGCGTTGGTTGTCGGTTGTTGGCGTAGTGTTTACACCCATCTGCTACCAGCTACCACTATACGGACTGCACATGCACAATGCACATGGCTGCATGGTGACGGACTATCACAAATACACGCAGAAGAATGAACAGAGCTGGGGTAGTAGGCCTACAGTAGCAGAGTAGTGGTGGGGCATTTAGTAGCTAAGAACCGGTGTAACAGGAAAATATGCCCCCCCCCCCCCCCCCCGGGGAATGTGCCCGGGGGGGCATATTTTCCTAGGAAAAAATGCCCCCCCCCGGGCAAATTTCCCTAGGAAAAAATGCCCCCCCTTAGGAAATTATGCCCCCCCTGAATTATACAATAAACAAAACTTATTACTACTAAAACTTACAAAAATTATACAAAACATAATAAACAGTCAGTTTACCAAATGAAGGAAAGGAGCAGGTTACAGAGGCGGGCCTTTCTAACCTAAACAATAAACGATCATTTAACTAATTGAGGGAAAGGAGCAGGTTACAGAGGCGGGATTTTCTAACCAAAACAATAAACAGTCACTTTAGCAAATCAGGGAAAGGAGCAGGTTACAGAGACGGGATTTTCTAACCAAAACAATAAACGATAACATTACCAATTGAGAGAAAGGAGCAGGTTACAGAGGCGGGATTTTCTAACCCAAACAATAAACAATCACTTTACCAAAATCAGGGAAAGGAGCAGGTTACAGACTTAAAAAAGCTTGGAGCTGCTCGGCGCCCACACAACACCACACACTCGCACTGCTGTTATACCAGTACTTACTACAGTAGCCTACTGACTTAGATACTTCAGTATGCTGTTCTACATCCCTTACTGCCTTACCTGCTTACCTACCGGCAGACCGGTACCGTACTATTCTTCCAACTATTACAAGTTCTGCAGTTGGTAGATTAAAAGTGGCTACCAGCAGACCGGTGTAACAGCGGATTCAGTCCCCCGAAGAATCGGTCCCCCCGGACCAGATCTGCTAGCGGATTTAGTCCCCCCGGACCCAATCCGCTAGCAGATTTGGTCTCCCTAGGACCAAATCTGCTAGCGGATTGGGTCCTCGTTCGCGGATTTGGTCCCCCCAATGTTATTGCAATAAATTCAAAATACACTGCCAGACTGCTCCGTTCCCTTCCTTATTGTCAATGGATACAATACTGGCAGACCGGTTATTCAGTATGTATCGTTTATTGTTCTGGTTAGAAAACATTGTGTGTAACCTGCTCCTCTCCAATTTCGTAGTACGATAAATTTATTGTAATGAGGTTATATTGTTTTAGCCTTTTTATTATTAGAAAATTTATCCTCCCCACCTGCAAACTAATAATATGAATGAACATGAATGAATATGAATAACTGTTACTCAGTTGGGTTTAGGTGTAACAGTTGAACTGAATATACCCCCCCCCCCCCCCCCCCCCCCCCCCCCCAGAAAATACTATCTGTAAAACCATTTATATTAGGCCTAGGTAATTAATTCATTTAATTATTAATTAAACGAAATGACACCAACTGACCAATGACAAATCCAACCAAAGACACCTGACAACTCGAACTACAGTATGATTATTACTGTAATAGGGACAGTACAATATCTTCCTCCTCATCATGTAATCATCCCTCATCCATAATGAATCTATAATGTTGAAATTAGCCGCTTTCCTGAGTATAGTTCTCTTCTGCAACTTTGTTGAATTGACTGGATATGTGTCATCTCCCGAAATATAATTATAGACGGCTTGATAAAGCTGCGTCTCATCGAAGTTGGCCATAATAGCCTACTGTACTGATGCGACTATATCAGTATATACAGATGTGGGAATTTAATTTAACGCAGTAGTGGTAGCTACTGCAGTTTTAATCAGTCTATAATTTAATGCATAAGCTACGCTGCTATGTCAGTACCAGTACTGCTGCACTCAGCACTGTCTGACTGTACTGTAAAATTATAATTTAAGGGGGGACTCAATCTGCGGAGGGGGGACAGAATCCGCTAGCGGATTCGGCCCCCCCGGACTCAATCCGCTAGCGGATTCGGTCCCCCCGGACCATATCCGCGGGGGGACAGAATCCGCTGTTACACCGGTATCGTACCGATTTTCAGACTTTTGAGGGGGGCTAATTTTCCTGAGGGGAGGCATTATTTCCTAAGGAGAAAATGCCCCCCCGGGCTAAATTTCCTAGGAAAAATTGCCCGGGGGGACATAATATCCTAGGAAATAATGCCCCGGGGGGCAGATTCTAGGGGGGGCTGATTTCCTTGTGACACCGGTAGTTTAGTACGGCCCTTACATGCCAAAACCGTCTAACTCAATTTTTTTGAAAAATGACATATGCATATATTTGGAATCAGAAAAACGAGGCGCATCTTTCTAGCCAAGTCTTAAGACGTAATTATGAAGTCCTAAGGAGTTATATTTTTGCCAAAACCGTCTATCTCAACATCTGTCAATAATAGTAAATCCCAAAACCATCTACTGTATCTTTACTTAAATTGATTTGGGATTAAACACCAAGTTTGAATTTATGGTTTCCTTTATGCCGAAACCGTCTATCTGTGAATTCTATTCTATCTGTGTATTCTGCCTACTTGTATTCCGTTGGATTCAATATCTAATAATTAGTCATTTGTATTTGCCAAAACAGTCTATCTCTATGATTTACAATACAATAATGACTATAAACTTGCCTTATACATAGCCTACAATTATGCTTTTGCTATACCTGTTTTACTAGTTTCCTAAAATTTAATGCGTTATCCAACATCGTAAACGCCATTTACAGTATATAGCTACAGTATGTTAGTTTTCGTACCATGGTACCGTTCTGGCAACGGTCTCCAGATTTTTTGTGCTAAAATTTTCAAAAAATTTTATGACTAACTAAAATAAATTTATTTGCGGTATAACGCGTTTTAAGGATGTTAATGACGATTGTAGAACTCAAATTTAACATTCGGAACATTTTTTGTAATTATGAATGTGCCCCCATGGGGCACGGAAAAACAAGTAATGATGATAATTTATGACATGATAATGAAAAATCAGCATGAAATCAAGCCAATTTTATGACCTTTATTGAAATTGTTGACTTTTTTTTGGAGTGCTGATCACGAATATGACACTGAAATATATCGTACCTTGTTGATTATGGCATTTTTAGAAATGTGTCAATGTGCGGCACGAAAAATATAAATGTAGAACAAATTTGTTAATCAAAAATTATTACCAAATCAACCTTATTTCATGACATTAGGGGTTTCTGAGAAGCTGATCACGAATATGAGACTCAAAATATCATATTATCCAACCAAATTCAATTTTTGGCATTTGTAAGTTTTATGCTACAGTTGCATTTTTCGTCCCACCAGAGAAGCACTAAAAACGAAAGTTTCATTACCACTAAAGATTTTTAACTAGTAGTTGTATCACGATCTACAACCTTGAAAACCATTATTACACAAACAAAGGCAAAATTTAACCATATGAAATTTTTGCTACATCTACATACTTTTCATCCAAGGGTATCAGAATGGCCCCATAAATTACGCTTGACGTACGATAAATAAATTATTAACAAGTTTCAACGTGATCAGAGACCTCGAAAACCCATATACCTTCGGAATTATCAAACCAAACACAACATATTTTTGTGTTCTAACCAATTACGTAATAAAAAAAAGCCGGGCCAGATAGGGTTTATATCTGAGATAGTCTGTTTTGGCATGTAAGAATGCCTAGAACTTCAGGTTAAACAACAAATTTATACATGCCAAAACAGACTAACTCTGAGATGGACGGTTTTGGCATACAAATGTCTATGAAAAGATAAAAGCAAATACGCTCTATCTCACATTACACTATGTAGATAGGAGTTTCAGTTAAAAATATGCTGTTCAGAGAATTCTACGACTATAACTTACCTAATGACATCATTTCACAGGATTTCCACCAATCAGGATTCAAATGACAGGCCTGGAATGTATTTTGCGTTTTTGCAAAACTATGTAAAAATGAGATAGACGGTTTTGGCATTTAAGGGCCGAGTAACATACCGGTAAATCAGTTTGACAGAAGTAACAGCTACAGTACAAAAGTAATTGAGAAGTCTATCCAAATAACAGTTGATTACTCCCAAAATAAAACTATAACATGTTCTATTGATTTTCGTTTATGGTTTTGGTTAGAATAACGTGCCACACGCCACTGTGCTTCTTTCATATAATTGATAATTTAACATTGAGATAATATTAATTCGCTGAGATTGGATTTGCGTCAGGTTTTCCCCTCGTCTCTTACTGTAAGTCTATTTTACTTTATTTTAGGTAATAGGCCTACAGGCCTACACCGGGATCCCCTTGAAAATTAGACACAGTCTAACAGTATAACATAATTATACATCTTAAACTCATTTAAACTATTTTTTTACTGAGCCTCTATCCGACTTCATACGCTTTTACGAATCGTATCATAAACATATTTAATGTCCATTTTAAATTGATTAACTTAATACAGTATGTCCAATTTATATGTTTATACAGTCAGTACAGTAATACGGTCCGTGTTCGTGTACTGTACTGTATGTACTGTAGTATGTATGTATACTGTAGTGTACAGTATACTGTAGGTTTAAAAACCTCCATTACAAAAAAAAATCTTTCAGAGATAAACATGTCTCATTCCCTATTGCACGGTAACAAATCTACTTGTATAAAATAAGATCTTAAAAAATAATGCTGTTAATAATGCTTAGATACCGAATAGCACGGCAAGCTAGCAGCCAAGATAATAAACCAATTTCCCCTTATCGTGTTCATCGGCAGTAATACACTAGGTACTGTACGTAATGTTATCAGTCTTGCAGACGTAATTATTTACTTTCAGTATCTGTACTACCACGGTCCGTGTAATATCAGTAGTAAAGTAAAAGGCTGTTTGACTTGTTACATTTCCCATGCCTGCCTACTGACCTATTGAAATACTGTAGATCTAATCAGTGTAGGAGCCCGCTCGACAGGCGGGATACTTACTGTAAAAATCTGCGGGATACTTACTGTAAAAATCTCAGGATATATAACACTGACTGACTGACTGACGATTATCTAGGTTCAGACACTTCCTGCCTGGCGATTTTGTTGAAATTTTACAAGTAAATTGCTTTGGTGGTTCATAATCGCGTTACAAAATATCAGATCAATTCAATGTGTGGTATTCAATATATTTCGTTTTTTTGAAATTATTTTGTCGCGAAATTAAAAGCAATGGTAAAGTAACAACTCCCTGAGCTGCAGCAGCTTTATAGCTGTGTAGGAATGGTTGAGTTCAGGGCTGCCTGAGATAGAATTCCATCAATGCAGAATTTCTTGACTACACCCCTTCTGCTGCTGGCTGCTGGCTGAGTCTACACATCCTTTATCAGCTCTCAGGGATAGACAGAAAATAGTTGAGTTGTCAATAAACAAAATAAAATATACCACTGCAGTAGGATTATATTATTATTATTCCACCAATCATTGGGCTGATTATTTTGTATATGATATATGTAGAAAGTTCTTAAAAATAATTTTCTTATTTTTTTTTATTACATAGGATTAGCATCATTTTTTAGCTGAAGCATTAATAGTGTAAATTAATTTAATTATATTTTAATACCATTACTACATTGGCATACTGTAAGATAAGTTTTAACATTTCTTACAAATAGTGGTGCGAGCATAAAACTCAAATCACGCAAATTTAAAAGAACCGGGTGTGTTGTCATAGCGAAGTTTCATTTTTTATTATGTGGGACGAGCCACAAAGTCAGCTAGCCCCACGCCTTATAGTTTAGACAATTGTTTAGTTTTTACTCACTGCTGACCGACAAGGTTTATTTGTAATAGTCTTGTAAATAGGATTTTTCCCCCGGGCTCCTTCCAGCCAGCTTGCTGGCTTTCTAGTTAATGTAGTCGAATCATTGTATGCCGAAATAATACATTTTACGATCAGTACTAATAAGGTTCGTATAGACCTATAAGGTTCGTATAGGCCTATTAGCTCCTATTTTCTAGGCCTGTGGTACTTGTATACTCACTTAGATACAGTACAATAATTAATTTTTTAATTCATATTTAATTATGATTTAACACCTAGGGCGATAGGTTCACGCCTCCAGGGGCATAAATAACATATCATCAACATACATTAAAAAAAGCGACATTTCGTTTTACGTTTTATTTCGTTTACTCGCTTCGCTCAACCCCCTCTGCTACATTTGCTGCGGGAATAAACCAATCGGATCAGCACGCTGTATAAAGTACAACTTTACACATAACTAACTACGTAAATTATTCGATTTGCCTATGTAACATACTATGAAATAAACGGCCCAATTTGAATGAAGAATATTTACAAAGGTTAACTTCTACCTGAGTCAATGTCAATATTGCTTGTCAATGTCAATAATTATTGCCCATTAGCCTTTACCGTCCCCGCACCAAACTTAATTATAACGCCAAATAATCTCATGTTGCCAAGTGAGAAATCAATACAACAATAACGCAAACTAACGTATATCTTGTAACAAATACTTACATCTCATAAAAAATCTTATTCCCATGTAAAGAATACCAGGTTTTCACTTTTTGGTCGTAATTTGATTGACAATTTATATACGAAGAATTTGTATTTTTTATAAATTTCTCATTATCAGATGTTTTATAGCGCTTATTTCTACAGTATCTAATAACATATTTTTAAGTTAACTTACTACCCGCACTGTCTTTATAGTCTTTTATAGTATTTTATTGAACGTCTTTTAAGTAGGCCTATCTTTTTTTTACTCTGTTTATTTGCTTTTTGTACCTCCCTTTGTGTGCTTTGTGTTGCTCCCAAAGTGCGCATATGACGCATGGACAGTTTTCTCTCTCAATTATATTGTATATGATATATTTTTATTTCAATTAACGTGCAATTCTTATATAAAAGATGAGAGATACAGTATAATAAAATAATAATATACAGTATTATTATTACATTAGTAGTATTATTATTAGAAATTATTATACTAATTGTTTTAGTTCGAGTCGAGAGAGCTCGTTATGGTGGAAACCTGGTATACTTCACATTAAGCTACGAGTAGGTTATTTAGTTAAACTTCAGTTGAGAAGTCGCGTTCCAGAATAAAGTACAAGTTTGCTACAGAATGGATCCTAAAGGAATACTATGGGCGATTCTCTGGTTTCTTGGGTTGTGGTTTTTCGCATGGCCTGTGGCTTTCTTCCTCGATTGGTTCTATATTATTGCTCTCCCCTTCACTGTGTGCATACCGCCATGCAAGACTTGCACAGATTTACTCCTACAAGGGATTCAACTTCCGTTACTCTTTGCCGAGAATATGGTCGCAATGAAAGCGTGTTGCTAGGCTTTCGAAACAATGGTATTTAATATCGACTAATTCAACTATTACTGATGTGTAAATAATTTCGGGACAATTAATAATTATTATTGAGGTGTTTGTATATATGTTACTTACTTATGTATATGTATCCCCACTGGGCATTGCAAAAACAACTAATAAAATTTAGGTTGAACTTGAAAGAAACGCAGACAGACAGATTTGACTACTGTGTGTATATGTAAAGGACACGTTTGTAAAGCACTTTTTATAATTCATAGGAAATTTCTAAAAACGAACACCAACCATTTACTACTACGTGCACTTTCACGTAATCTTTCAAGTACGAACCTATTTTTAGAATTTCATGAATTTGCAATAACTAGTAGGAATGCTCTCATAAGGTTACCATGGTTTATTTTGTGAGTAAACACAACACAATAGGTTTATTAATCAATTGTTATTGAATTATAAAATAAAGTGTATATGTATAACTCTAATATACGATATTAAGCTGTCTTACACTATTTAACAATAATACGTAATTTACTACTCCAACACGGTGGATGTTTAGTAAATCTACACGTAATCCACGGTAGGCCTTATCCGTCGTGGATGAATATTAATATACCCACAAACAAGGGGCTCCATCGTGGTTGAATACGGATCTGTCCACCTGCACCAACAGGGAGCTCAATCGTGGAGGAAAAGTGTAACGTTCGCTATACAGCGAATCATGAAAGGATAAACTACCCATTCATATGTCTGACTGAAAGAGGGGAACCTGCTATACAGCAGTAACTTCCTAGTACAGTATATTCAAAACTAAGAATAGTATATAATATATTTGAATCTCCCGCCTCCAATGGATATCTTAGATAGATTATAACAAAAAGTAATCCAAAAAAGTAACACAGACCGCCTTCCATCCTGGCGGAATACATTAACTACCGACACACGGAGCTCCATCGCATCATAAAGTTACCCAATCCAACCCGTAACTCCCCCCCCCCCCCCCCCCCCCGTGAATGCAATAAATAGTCGTAAACATAGTATAGTAAATAGTAAACATAAAAATAAAGTAGTGAACGTAATAAATAGTAAACATAAGTTCAATTTTGAATTTTACGGAACTTGAATTTTCCCTCAATTGCGCTATAAAAAATGTAGAAACCCCCCCAAAGATACCCCAATTGTTTATCATCTTTATTATAAACTAGAAAGCCTGTGGCCCTTCGGGCCACAGCTTTCTAGTGCACGTGCAGATGATATATGAATATGTGTGGGAGATTTGAGAACTGCATACGGAACAGACACCATCATTAAGTAAAACACCACCCCCATAAGAGATAACTGTCAAGTTTCAACTTTAGGCAGATTGTAAATAACAAAATTTCCAGAAAATGATCACTTTCAGATCCACCCTCTACCTGCGGACTGGTGAAATGCAGACGGCGCTGCAGTTTGGTAAAGATTGGGTTTATGGTGAAGTAAAATGCCTGCCTTTCAAGTTTCAGCTTAAACAGATTGTAAATAACAAAATTGGTGTAGATGTTCACATTCAGACATTTCACCCTCTAGCGGTAGACTGAAGAACTGTAGACGACTCTGGGACTCCGTAAAGATACAGAATATGCTGTAGTAGATTCCTGCCAAGTTCCAGCTCAATAGGATTAAAAAGAACCAAATGGGATGAGGTGTTCACTATCAGATATTTCGCCCTCTAGCGGCAGATACGGACTGCCACCAGCGGGGATCGAACCCGCGTCTCCCGAAAAACGTTCAGTTATGCTAACCACTTAGAACTCTGTGACTCCGAAAAGGTACAGCCTATGCTGTAGTAGAAGCCTACCAAGTTTCAGTCTAAACCGTTAGTAAATAACAAGTTGGAGAAGATGTTAACTTTCAGACATTTCACCCTCTAGCGGTAGACTGGGGAAGTGAATAGGATTCTGCAACCCCGTAAAGATACAGCCTATGATGTAGTAGATACCAACCAAGTTTCAGCTCAAAATGATTAAAAAGAACCAAATGGGATGAGGTTTTCACTATCAGACAATTCGCCCTCTAGCGGCTGACTGTGGAACTGTAGATGACTCTACTACTCCGCAAAGATATAGCCTATGCTATAGTAGATGCCTACCAAGTTTCAGTCTAAAAGGATTGTAAATATCAAAGTTGGAGGAGATGTTAACTTTCAGACATTTCGCCCTCTAGCGGTAGACTGGGGAATTGTAGACGACTCTGCGACTCAGTAAAGATACAGCCTTTGCTGTAGTAGATGCCTACCAAGTTTCAGTCTAAACGGATTGTAAATAACAAAGTTGGAGAAGATGTTAACTCTCAGACATTTAGCCCTCTAGCGGTAGACTGGGGAATTGTAGACGACTCTGCGACTCAGTAAAGATACAGCCTTTGCTGTAGTAGATGCCTACCAAGTTTCAGTCTAAACGGATTGTAAATAACAAAGTTGGAGAAGATGTTAACTCTCAGACATTTCGCCCTCTAGCGGTAGACTGGGGAATTGTAGACGACTCTGCGACTCAGTAAAGATACAGCCTTTGCTGTAGTAGATGCCTACCAAGTTTCAGTCTAAACGGATTGTAAATAACAAAGTTGGAGAAGATGTTAACTCTCAGACATTTAGCCCTCTAACGGTAGACTGGGGAATTATAGACGACTCTGCGACTCAGTAAAGATACAGCCTTTGCTGTAGTAGATGCCTACCAAGTTTCAGTCTAAACGGATTGTAAATAACAAAGTTGGAGAAGATGTTAACTTTCAGACATTTCGCCCTCTAGCGGTAGACTGGGGAATTGTAGACGACTCTGCGACTCAGTAAAGATACAGCCTTTGCTGTAGTAGATGCCTACCAAGTTTCAGTCTAAACGGATTGTAAATAACAAAGTTGGAGAAGATGTTAACTCTCAGACATTTAGCCCTCTAACGGTAGACTGGGGAACTGTGGACAACTCAGTGACTCCGGAAATATACAGCCTATGCTGCTGCTGCAGTATATAGCAACCAAGTTTCAGCTCAAAAGCATTAAAAACAACCCAATGAGATCAGGTTTTCAGTATCGAACAATTCGCCCTCTAGCGGCAGACGGGGGAACTTCAGACGGCTCTGAGTATTACGTTGCCACAAGTTAGGGCAAGACCTATCTAACGAGCTATAGTAAGCGAGATTTCATCGAGATTAGATGTATAATATTAGATAAAATAATAATACAGTAAGTATAGGCCTACAGAAATAATTATTTTACTTTTAATATTCATAACAGTAAAACAAAAATGTTATAAACCTCTCCTTCCATGCAGCCAATGATTGAAAAAGCAGAATTACTCTGAGCAATTAGCAATAGACAACCCAAACCCACCCCAATCAACACTCCAGCCTGCTTGCTCCTTATCTGTGCCCAGCCAGCTAGCTGCGAGTTCAATAATTACCTTAACGTTGCTATGATACAGAAAACAATCCTTCCCTATTCAATACCAATAGGCCAATTCGATCGTGCTTGGCGAATATGACATATTTATACACTATTTGATTTTTAATCAATAAATAATCATACATATTTATATTAAACACTCGAATAAAATAAAAACTTTGTGAGAATGGGACACGGCGAATCTACCCATGTTAATTTTATACCAGGTGGGATAAATGTTAGCCCTCTAAATCATTAATTACCGATAGAAGAACCGAAATAAATCGATAAATTTCGCCCGAAAATCACGAAAATCGCCCTCTAGCGGCAGACGGGCGAACTTGAGACGGCTCTGAGTATTACGTTGCAACGAGTTAGGGCGAGACCTTTCTAACGAGCTATAGCAAGCGAGATTTCATCGAGATGGGTTCGATTGTATAGCCGATGACAAACACACAGACAGACAGACAGACAGACAGACAATCGATATTTATATATATTAGACTAGAAAGCCTGTGGCCCTTCGGGCCACAGCTTTCTAGTGCACGTGCAGATGATATATGAATATGTGTGGGAGATTTGAGAACTGCATACGGAACAGACACCATCATTAAATAAAACACCACCCCCATAAGAGATAACTGTCAAGTTTCAACTTTAGGCAGATTGTAAATAACAAAATTTCCAGAAAATGATCACTTTCAGATCCACCCTCTACCTGCGGACTGGTGAAATGCAGACGGCGCTGCAGTTTGGTAAAGATGGGGTTTATGGTGAAGTAAAATGCCTGCCTTTCAAGTTTCAGCTTAAACAGATTGTAAATAACAAAATTGGTGTAGATGTTCATATTCAAACATTTCACCCTCTAGCGGTAGACTGAAGAACTGTAGACGACTCTAGGACTCCGTAAAGATACAGAATATGCTGTAGTAGATTCCTGCCAAGTTCCAGCTCAATAGGATTAAAAAGAACCAAATGGGATGAGGTGTTCACTATCAGATATTTCGCCCTCTAGCGTCAAATGGGGGGACTGTATACAACTCTGCGAATCCGTAAAGGTACAGTCTATGTTGTAGTAGATGCCTACCAAGTTTCAGTCTAAACCGTTAGTAAATAACAAAGTTGGAGAAGATGTTAACTTTCAGACATTTCACCCTCTAGCGGTAGACTGGGGAAGTGTATAGGACTCTGCAACTCCGTAAAGATACAGCCTATGATGTAGTAGATACCTGCCAAGTTTCAGCTCAAAATGATTAAAAAGAACCAAATGGGATGAGGTTTTCACTATCAGACAATTCCCCCTCTAGCGGCTGACTGTGGAACTGTAGACGACTCTACTACTCCACAAAGATATAGCCTATGCTATAGTAGATGTCTACCAAGTTTCAGTCTAAAAGGATTGTAAATAACAAAGTTGGAGGAGATGTTAACTTTCATACATTTCGCCCTCTAGCGGCAGACGCGGGTAATGTAGACAACTCTGCGCGACTCAGTAAAGATATAGCCTATGCTGTAGTAGATGCCTACCAAGTTCAGTCTAAATGGATTATAAATAACAAAGTTGGAGAAGATGTTAACTTGCAGACATTTCGCCCTCTAGCGGTAGACTGGGAAATTGTAGACGACTCTGCGACTCAGTAAAGATTCAGCCTATGCTGTAGTAGATGCCTACCAAGTTTCAGTCAAAACGGATTGTAAATAATAAAGTTGGAGAAGATGTTAACTCTCAGACATTTAGCCCTCTAACGGTAGACTGGGGAACTGTAGACAACCCAGTGACTCCGGAAATATACAGCCTATGCTGCAGTATATAGCTACCACGTTTCAGCTCAAAAGCATTAAAAACAACCCTATAAGATCAGGTTTTCACTATCGGATAATTCGCCCTCTAGAGGCAGACGGTGGAACTTCAGACGGCTCTGAGTATTACGTTGCAACGAGTTAGGGCGAGACCTATCTAACGAGCTATAGTAAGCGAGATTTCATCGAGATTAGATGTATAATATTAGATAAAATAATAATACAGTAAGTATAGGCCTACAGAAATAATTATTTTACTTTTAATATTCATAACAGTAAAACAAAAATGTTATAAACCTCTCCTTCCATGCAGCCAATGATTGAGAAAGCAGAATTACTCTGAGCAATTCGCAACAGACAACCCAAACCCACCCCAATCAACACTCCAGCCTGCTTGTAAATAATAAAGTTGGAGAAGATGTTAACTCTCAGACATTTAGCCCTCTAACGGTAGACTGGGGAACTGTAGACAACCCAGTGACTCCGGAAATATACAGCCTATGCTGCAGTATATAGCTACCACGTTTCAGCTCAAAAGCATTAAAAACAACCCTATAAGATCAGGTTTTCACTATCGGATAATTCGCCCTCTAGCGGCAGACAGTGGAACTTCAGACGGCTCTGAGTATTACGTTGCAACGAGTTAGGGCGAGACCCATCTAACGAGCTATAGTAAGCGAGATTTCATCGAGATTAGATGTATAATATTAGATAAAATAATAATACAGTAAGTATAGGCCTACAGAAATAATTATATTACTTTTAATATTCATAACAGTAAAACAAAAATGTTATAAACCTCTCCTTCCATGCAGCCAATGATTGAGAAAGCAGAATTACTCTGAGCAATTCGCAACAGACAACCCAAACCCACCCCAATCAACACTCCAGCCTGCTTGCTCCTTATCTGTGCCCAGCCAGCTAGCTGCGAGTTCAATAATTACCTTAACGTTGCTATGATACAGAAAACAATCCTTCCCTATTCAATAACTATAGGCCCATTCGATCGTGCTTGGCGAATATGACATATTTATACACTATTTGATTTTTAATCAATAAATAATCATACATATTTATATTAAACACTCGAATAAAATAAAAACTTTGTGAGAATGGGACACGGCGAATCGACCCATGTTAATTTTATACCAGGTGGGATAAATGTTAGCCCTCTAAATCATTAATTACCGATAGAAGAACCGAAATAATTCGATAAATTTCGCCCGAAAATCACGAAAATCGCCCTCTAGCGGCAGACGGGCGAACTTCAGACGGCTCTGAGTATTACGTTGCAACGAGTTAGGGCGAGACCTTTCTAACGAGCTATAGCAAGCGAGATTTCATCGAGATGGGTTCGATTGTATAGCCGATGACAAACACACAGACAGACAGACAATCGAGATTTATATATATTAGATTAGATATTAGTTGCAACAAGTTAGGGCAAGACCTATCTAACGAGCTATAGTAAGCGAGATTTCATCGAGATTAGATGTATAATATTAGATAAAATAATAATACAGTAAGTATAGGCCTACAGAAATAATTATTTTACTTTTAATATTCATAACAGTAAAACAAAAATGTTATAAACCTCTCCTTTTCCATGCAGCCAATGATTGAGAAAGCAGAATTACTCTGAGAAATTCGCAACAGACAACCCAAACCCACCCCAATCAACACTCCAGCCTGCTTGCTCCTTATCTGTGCCCAGCCAGCTAGCTGCGAGTTCAATAATTACCTTAACGTTGCTATGATACAGAAAACAATCCTTCCCTATTCAATACCAATAGGCCAATTCGATCGTGCTTGGCGAATATGACATATTTATACACTATTTGGTTTTTAATCAATAAATAATCATACATATTTATATTAAACACTCGAATAAAATAAAAACTTTGTGAGAATGGGACACGGCGAATCTACTCATGTTAATTTTATACCAGATGGGATAAATGTTAGCCCTCTAAATAATTAATTACCGATAGAAGAACCGAAATAATTCGATAAATTTCGCCCGAAAATCACGAAAATCGCCCTCTAGCGGCAGACGGGTGAACTTCAGACGACTCTGAGTATTACGTTGCAACGAGTTAGAGCGAGACCTTTCTAACGAGCTATAGCAAGCGAGATTTCATCGAGATGGGTTCGATTGTATAGCTGATGACAAACAGACAGACAGACAGACAGACAGACAGACAGACAGACAGACAATCGAGATTTATATATATTAGATTGCGATTCTATTGATGGAGATAAAGTTATACCCCTGTTATATTGAATATTCACCGAACATCAACTTGAAAAGAACAAACCAACAACATCTATGGGAAAAATTTAATACGAATAAACATGTCAATCGTTGATTTATGACTCCAGCTAATTGACTATAAACAAACACCAGTGACTCTCGAATTACAGACCTTCCAACCACCACCCATTGCTCCCATCACTAGACCATTAATGAAACACTCATAACCGACCTTCCACTCCATTCCCCCCTCGGCAAGCAGCATTATTAGTCCTTAAAAATACGAGTCATCAATTTCAAATGCTGTGTCAACCCCTACAGGCAACAGACCAACAATCCCACTGCCTTATACAAAATGAACCAATAATGACGACAGCAATATATGAGATAGAGGTTACACATTTAACCTGATACATTGTCGGCTTTCGCCGAAAGACAGCTCTGTGGGTATCAACCTTTACGACCAGAGAAAACATACCTCATAATAACAGACATTCCCACTCCCTATCACTATTCTACTACCCCACCCCCCCCCCCCCCCCCCCCCCCACACACACATACTACTAACTGTTAATAACCCCCACCCCATATCACTACGTCTACTACTAACCATTAAACAACCCCCCCCCCAACCCTCTATCACTACGTCCACTACTTACTGCTAAACAACCACCCCTCTCGAAACCACTCTCACCCCCACCCCCCATCCTCGAAACCACCCCACCCCACCCTCGATCACTACGTCTACTATATACCCCTAAACTACCAACCCCATGTACCGAACAACAAGAGTCCCACAAGAAATGAAAACAAATAAGTTGGTGCCAGTTCCCAAGAAGGGCAACCTAACACTCTATGGTTCTTTTCGGGGAATCTCATTGATCTCGATTGCTGCAAAGCTATACAATAGGATTCTATTAAATCGCATCAGGGATCCCATTGAGAGACTGCTCCGTGGAAATCAGAATGGGTTCCGTAAAGGTCGTGGGACCATGGAGCCCATTTTGGCACTTAGAAGGATAATTGAAGAATTATCAAAAAAGAAAGACAGGCATCTGGCTGTTATCTTTGACTTCTTAAGGCCTTTGATTCAGTCTCTCGCTCACGTATGTTCAGCATACTTTCATTATATGGGATTCCTGATGAAATTATTGCAGCAATCAGATCAGTATACGATGGTTCGACAACATTTGTGTCTACTGTTGACGGTGACACAGAACCATTTGAAGTGTTATGGGGCGTCCTCCAAGGAGACACACTTGCACCGTTCTTGTTCATTATTGTGGTTGACTATGTTCTACGCATGTCCTTAGATCATCATAATGATGATGGGGTGATGATAACTCCACCTACTGGCTCCAGAAGTCGAGGATATCCTGCCAAGTACCTAACTGATCTAGACTTTGCTGATGACTTAGGAGTACTCTCAGAATCATTAGAGGGAGCCCAACGGCTCCTCAGCTCATTAGAACATGCTGCTTCTAGTGTTGGTCTTTGAATTAACTCCAGAAAGACCAACATTTTGACAGTTAACTTTGAAAGTCCTCAGCAAGTCTCTGATCGGATGAGCATAAGCTCACAGGATGGTATGCTTTAGCATGTGGACGACTTCTGTTACCTGGGATCATGGAACCGGAAGTCAGGTGAGGACCTTCGAATACGTAAGGGAAAGCCATGGGCAGCCTTGAATAGGCTTTCCATGCTTAGGAATAGGCTTTTTGGAAGTCACCGATAATTAATCGGAAACTTAATGTCCGATTATTTAGAGCAGCAGTAGTTCCAGTACTCCTCTACGGGAGTACATGCTGGGCTCTAACTGCCAAGGACACCAAATCTCTGGATGGCACATTCACGAGAATGCTACGCCGGATTCATTGTGTCAAGTACAAGGCACACATCTCCAACCAGACACTATATAACATTGGAGGTGTCTCATTGGTTCCCCCAAGCTTGACACTAGAACAAAATCGCCTCCGCTTTGCAGGACATTGCTTTCGCCGTGAGGACCAGCCAGTGCATAATCTTGTACTTTGGCAGCCTCATGGAGTGAATAAGCATGGCTGCATGGTGGACAGCCCATGACTTTCTTGAGACGCATCTTAAAGGACACTGGCCTTGAAGATGCGGATGATCTAGCAAATGTCATGGGTGATAGGGAGTTGTGGCGGTGCAATTTTGTTGACAAGCCGGCACAGCATTCTTAAAAATGCAGCTGCAATGCAGCATGCCGATCCTAGTAGTACCAACCC
Organism: Nemertoderma westbladi; assembly: GCA_032718475.1. NCBI lineage: Eukaryota > Metazoa > Xenacoelomorpha > Nemertodermatida > Nemertodermatidae > Nemertoderma > Nemertoderma westbladi. The sequence goes on along the minus strand of JAUCBJ010000479.1, from coordinate 1,721 downwards.
CTCTCGCAACCACACCCCCCCCCCCCCCCCCCCCCCAACCCCACCCTCTATCACTGCGTTTACTACTAAGGCTAACCACTAACGGGTAGTTGTGCGTGGTAGAACCGCCGTGACTCATCCTCAGAGGATGTGGTGATTGGCAGATTGACGCCTGTAGCATTATATTATAATTTATATATTATTATCTTGGACCAATAATTAAACTTATAACCTGTGTTCTGAGATCGTTTACTATTTTTTCTGGGAAAGCCGGTCAATCCAATGCGGACTGGCGGAGGTTAGATAGAAATATCACGGTCATCCCAAATCCAAACCAATAACTAAGTAAGTAAGTAGTCAAAATAAATAACGTTTAACGATGTAGCGAACCGCAATTCAGATCCCCGCCTGTTCGTAAAATAATCATTGAATAAGATGTCGCAATCTGGCAAGGCCTCATACGAAAATTAGTGAAGTAAAAGATGTCATCCAAATAATAGTTCTAGAATTATACAGATAATGTTTAATCCGATTAACGGGACTCTCATAACAGTTTGTACGGAGCTGATAAGGTTAATGAGTTGTTGTTTCATACCGGGTTGATTCGCCTCATCTACACCGAATCCTTGCACCCGGTTCCCTGGCTGGTTGTGTTTACTCCAACCGATTCGGCGTAGGAATCGTTGCTCGTTCAATACGGCTAGCGCGTTAACGATTAGAAGACTGGCCTCAAGGAGTGAGTATAATGTAAACGCCATATCGCAGTATCGTGCGCATGTGTATCCCAATTCCGGCGATATACAGGTATAATAATAGATGAGTACAAGTAAATCTAGGAATGCAGAATGATAATTTAACTGTGGATTGTAGATTATTTAACGCATTTCAGCATTTCATATTTCACAAAAATACGAATATCTACGCAAGACCATCAACAATATTCATTTCCAATACTAATTTATAAAATTTAAACCCAGGTGGCATTGATGTCCAGGTCCACCACATTGCAGTCCACCTACCTACTACCCTAAATGTAGCTGTGTAGCAAGTCCTATAGATCAGTAAATACAACAGGTTGTACGTTTGTCTGTTTTGGGCTCTACAGCTCTACATCTCCTGATCTCTACGGACTACCACTACGGTACAGACGTAAGACAGAAGAGTGCTCTATTCCTATTCCAACTCCAGTACTTCTGCTAGGCCTACTGCTGTACTGTCAGACTGTGGTAATTGGTTTGGTATAGTATAGCATATAGCGTACGTCAGGTACGTATCGTATATCTGTATATCGCGACTCTAATAACTGAATAACATCGCTTCAATTGCTGAATTGCTACAGTAGGCCTAATGCGGTATTACTGTATTAGGCCTACACTGATTACTGCTGTACTGTCTGACTTTTTGTACACTGATTACATATCTGTTTCTTTATTGTAAATATTTATTGTTAATCTGTGCTTCAACCTTAATTATTCTACTTAATTACTTTGTGATAATTTGTGCTTCGCCTGATTTTATATTTTAGTAATGGAATATTAAATTGATGAAATACGTATTCATTTTGTACACTTACTGCAGTACTGACGTAGTATAAACTATGGTAGGACCATGGCTTACTATATTTATAAAAAAAATATAGTAGGCCATGGTAGTACAAAACCAATTCTACATGTGAATACCAACTCAACTACCGGTATATCAGACTTCTTGTCTTTTTGACAATGCACCCTTCATTATTTCCC
>JAUCBJ010000478.1:0-48107 GCA_032718475.1 Nemertoderma westbladi | reverse complement strand
AAACACAACGGGATGGCTATTGATTTACGTATAAGGTGCATTCTTTAGGAAATGCTTTGTTATCTGTCACACTCATGCACAATACCGCACACTGCTGCACACTGATCTGCCGACCTTCACTAATTTTAATCATATATAAGGAGAACAGCAACTGACACATGTATGGTCTATGAAATAGCATTCAATTCACTCCAAAACCACTATAATGTAAGTCGCAATTGCTATATGTAACCGGTCTCTCTAACCTTCAGTATGTCAAGAAGATTGGGGTTTTTTGATTATTTATCGATATTCTCCAAATATAACAACATATCCATCAAATGGTTATCATACTTAATAACCGACAGTAAATAGCAGTAAAATAATGCGGTGTTTGTATGTGATCAGGTTTGACAATATGAGCAGTTTGTGATGTACTGATAACAGTTATACGTTTCTATGATCAAAGCCGTTCTAATGTTTGGCTAAAGTCTGAAACACAGAATAATTCCACAGCCGATGTTCTGGGCTCAGGAAAAAAGGTAAACAAAGACCATAATGCATTGCGCGATTTCCAGGAGGCTTCTGTGCAAATAAAATGAAAATCGCTCTGATTGGTCGAGCCGAACAAAGAACAAAGAAAAGCTATACGTGGACATATCAGCTGATAGATGTCGTCATCTGAACTACACTGTATCAAGAGTATTTTGGCGTATTGCGGCATAAAATCGCTAGTTATGTCCACTAAAGTACACATACAGAAAAATGGCTTTTTATGTCCACTAAACACCTACACAGTAGGAAAACGGTTTTTTATGTCCGCTAAAACACCTACAGAGTACTTTGCGGGGAAAATGACTAGCTAGATCCGCAAAAGCTTTTACACCGCTCCCAGAAAATGGGATTTAATTCTATAAAATATAAAAATCACAGTTTCTAAAATATAAAAATACTCTAAACAGTTAGTCTTTCTTGCGCGGATGGCATTTATGCAGTTCTTTGAGGCTAGCAAGAGTCCTTTTCTCTTTGGGGCGAGCCACTTTACTAGGAGGGCTATAACTCCTGGGTGTAGGGTGCAATACAATTGCATCGGAAGGTTTAGGATTACGGTCGGTGTATCCGCCGGTCGAGGTACCTGGTTGATCGATATCAACCTCAGTGGAACGAGGTCAAACAACCTTGAGAGCGCATTTTAAGACAGCAGCTCTTACTGGTCCCTGACGGGTCGTTTGCACGAAAGCGGTAGGTGGACCGTGTGTAGTGAGAAATTTCCTCGGTTTGATGATTCTTTTCAACTCGCGTTCTCGGGCTCTATCGGAATCGATATGCTTCTCCTCGAGCTGATTTTCCTCCGCTTGTTGTTGGAAGCATTCATCTAAAACTCTTTTAGAGAGTAGGGTCGCCCAAGTTCGATATCTTCTTAGAGATTCTGGATTTCCTGATCGAACTGAGATAAAGCTAATTCGTTTACCGCTTGGACTTGCTGCCGCAATTCACGCCTCCCTGAACAATCGCTGGTTCCTTTTTCGATTTTTTGTCGAATAGTGTCTAACGCGTTTCGTACAACTCTCTCCTCCACCTCGGTGACAGGTTGTATCGGGGTTAAACAGGGACGATTATACGGTTGAATGGCGATATTAGGTGTCCGCATCCCAATCCGGCTAGGTAGGATGGGCGAATCTCTAGAGAGCCCACTACCGGAGTGCCACTGACTAATTGTTCGGGTAACACTAGATCTTTAAATAGTGAGTACAGTTCAGGGGGATCCGTTATACTATTAGGATCAAGAGTCTGAGGTCTCACCAGGGAATGAGGAGGTCTGACCGAGTATTCCGGAACTCTGATCATGGGTTTATTTAAGGATCGTTTGATTCGAGCGAGCATAGGTGATACATCGAACAAGTTTCGCTCGAAACTCCCGTAAATATAGCGAGTAAAACTGTGTTTAGAGCAACGTCTCTGCGGATGTTTATGTCTTTCCGTTTGTTGGTTGGGTCTTGGGCATTCATCGCAATAATACCAAAGACGCACGTCTTGTAGGGGAAACGCGGGTGATATTTATTCGGTTTTACAATGTTTCTCTCAAGAATTCCAAATATATGTTGGAGTTACCGCATTTATCAGGTTCTTTAACGTCTTCTCTTTCGAGTCGATTTCGAATAGAATTTTCGCATTCGATTTTCAGTTTATCGTTCCGACTCCGCTGGGTAGGATATTTAAATAGGGCCATTTCCCTTTTGGTGCCTTTATATTTTATTAAATATTTAACATTTAAGATGAGCACCGATTTATTCCAGAACATGTCTGGGGACGTTAACCACTGATTCTAGAATTTTGTCTTTCAAGTATATCGGTGGGTGCCGCGATATCTTAATCGACTAGAATTACAGATGGTCAAAGGGTTTAACAGATTTATTTTGCGTTTTACGCTACTGTTAAAGGGACATCACGCTACTATATGTATTATTTAATATACGGTATGAGAGCAATATCGCAAGAAGCAATGTCAGTGAGAAGAGGCAAGTCGTTTCCAAGGTCTACCCAGAGCTTGGTTTAGCCGAGACACGAGGATCTGAATTTTGCATTCCTAATACTCTACTTACCAATAATACTTGAATATAGTAGGAGCTTTATTGTACTTTAATAAGTACGGATATTTCATCTTACTGTATTCACGTATTTATAATGTAATACGGACAGTAAGGAAAGAGAAAAATAATTATTTCTCGCCGTCGCACTAAATATATAATATATAAGTAATTAAGTAATAAACGCGAATATATATATGGCACTAATCTACTAAATAATCGCTAAAATAACATTCTACTAAATAAAATTAAAGAAAACGATTATAATAAAATTACATAATAATACATACATAAATATAAAATAATAAAAAACAAATATAAAATAATATAGTCACACACCCACTCCAGACGCTGTTACATTGGGGAGTCAGATGTTTGTTGGATTAGGGAGGTGGTCGTGGGAAGAGTATCTTGCCTTCCATAGTTTCCGGACAGTTCTCGGTCTCTTTCCAGTAAACATAAACGACCAACTGGGCGATTGAGTTGTTGTGTTTCGAATACAATTCCAGGTTTCCTCCTCATCCTGGAATAGTGACGATAGAAACATCGCTTCAAATACACGACGGCCTTACAAAGCCGATTCCAGGAGCTATAGTGGTCCATTGCTCCCGGCAGGAGAGGTGAGAGTCCCTGCAAGACGTCTGGTGTTCCAGATCTCCAGTCTCTCTCTCTGATCTCCACAACAGATCGGTTCGCGGTGGGGGAGTTTAGATCCACAGCGTCGTCCCTGGCAATGTGTAGTACAGACAGATCTATCACGGGTTTAAATAACCTTGATTTACTCGTCCGGGTTTTAGGTTTGACTTTCTCCGCTCCCTTGGCTTGTCTAATCTCAGCCGTGGTAAGATGGGAAGGCCATTCATCTTCTTTACTTAGGAAGTCGGGTCCACCTAACCAGTCTGGAGTATCTGTCAGTTCTTGAGGAGTTGCTCCTCTGGAAGCGATGTCGGCTAGATTAATCGTCTCGGGGCAATGTCTCCATTGATCTACATTGGAGTTAATATCGTCATTATCTGAGGAGTATGGTGTTCCCTCAGTTGTGGTCGTCTCTCCCTCACTGATGTCTTCTTCCCATTCACTCTCCTGATGGACCCGATCTTTGGGTAGCCATTCCATGAGTGTCCTACGGGAAGGTCCAGTGAGGTACCAACCTACTGTTGTTCTTCCCGCATAGGTTTGCAATGGTTGCGGTCGAGCAGGCCGTTTCTCTAATGTCTCAAGCGCCTCATGCGCATTTTGGCCGATGAGTATCTGTACCCCTGGGTAGTCGGTGTTGAATCAAGTTCTTTATCGCCACCATTTTTACTGACCTTATGCTGTGTTCTCCTAGTTCATCCTGGGGGGTGGACAACGCACCTACATAATAATCCGCTATTACTGTAGATTTCCAAACCTGCATAATTCCTGAAAGGTTTTACTTAGTTCGGAACTTGGGTTGTCCAGCAAAGATGTCTTCGGCTAGTTCTTTGTCGATGAATGTTCCTGTGCTGCCGGAGTCAAGGAGGGCGTTCACTATATAGTTATTTTTTAACCCGTGGACTCTCAACTGCACTACAGGAAATTCCCGGATTCCTACGCTGGAAGTTGGCGCTTTCCAAGATGGTTGTCGGTCCGGAATAGTTAGGGGGAGCTCGCTATCGGTCTCAGTCTCATACGTAAGTGCTCGATACACTGCGGTGTTTATTAAGTAACAGGATTCGTTTTCGTCGGAAAATTCATCCGTATAGAATCCTTCCATCTCAGAACTTTGGTCAGTGTCGTTCACATCACTGAATTGGACTTGTAGTTCGGACTCACTTACCTGACTCGGGCTGTTTCTTTCGAATTCAGTGTGCAACAAGATATGATGTTTCGCGCCGCACTTAGCACACCTTGCGTCGGAGTAACAGGTTCGTCGTTGGTGTCCTCGTCTGAGGCAATTATAACACAACCGCTTATCCCACATGACTTCACGTCTATCCTTTAGTGATTTCCTCAGGAATTCATCACACACACTTAAACGGTGGGGCCCGTCGCACAGCACACATTTTGGTTTGATGTTACTTACCTTACTTTGAGTAACGTTGTGCACACTCGTTCTTTCCTCGGGCTTTCTTCCATGAATTCTCTTAGGAGACGTAGGAGGAGTTTTTCTTACCTGTTCTCTCCTGTCATTGGTTCGAGACTTGAATTTACTTACGTCCTTAGGCGCTTTGTTGTCATAGTAAGATCTTTCAGTGTCTTTCCCGCTGTCTTCCTCTTGAGAAGCCTGGCTTTCGCCGTCGTCTGTATAACACACTGGTATTACCTTTCTCCTAGAAACGGGTTTCTCACTTACCTTATTTTCCGGTGTCTTCTCTCTGGACTGCTTTAGGAGCTGTAATTTTACCTCTCCATCTAAGAATGACATGAGATCAGCCATGGTAGGGTCTCTTCATTGTTGTTCCATCATATATAACACTTTCTTGTACCAGCGTGTACCTACTCCACCCTTTGGCAAAGCAGATGCTACGGCTCCAATAACCATAGAATTCTGGTATTCATGAGACTTACCTAACCAATCGAGTTGTCTACAGATCTCCTGAATCTCGTCGGAAAACTCTATAATCCCGCTGCTAAGAAACTTTCGGGGCGCCATTAATTTCGCATACAAATACCTAGCTATGTTATTCCTATTACCATACCTGATGTTTAGTGTATCCCAAACTTGTCTTAATCCATCTGGATGTCCAATAAACTTTAACGCCATTAACTTGGAAGATCCTTCCAAGCACTCGATGAGGAATCTAAGTTTCTCTCCGTTAGATAACACAGAGTTCTGTATGTTATCTTTGTAATATTCATTAAAAGGTAACCATTTCATCTCATCTCCATTAAACTTGACGATCTCTCCCACCTTTACCGCTTGACGGGCTTCGGTTCTAGCCATTTGACGCGTAAAACTTTCTTGGGCCATCGTATTATTTAATATCGAGTTATCGGTATATAAATTTCTCGGATTATTATCAGGTCTATATGGAATATCATTGTCAACAGGTTTATAATTACCCTTAATTGGGTTTACTATAGGAGTTTCTACTTCACTAGCAGTATAGATGCGTGTAGGCTCTACACCTTGCACTTGAAATACTTCAGACCTAACAGGTTGACACATTGTTACCGGGGTTGGTGGTATACCCCTTTGGGTATTTACTAATTTATCGCGTTCTAACGCGATACTCTGCTGCACTTCTTGCAACTCTAACCTACTTTCCCTTACTGTGCCCTTGAACTGTTGAACAGTCTCCTGCATCTGCCCGAGCAGGAGATCCATCCCCCGCCGTCTCTCATCCACCCACTCGACCGCCGAAGCAGGAGCCGCCAACATAGTAGCGGGTGGACGGGGGACAACGGGCGACAAATCATTGATATTTCGCTCGGAGTCCAGGACAGGAACTGTCTCATGGGCTGTTCTGCTGGGCACAGGTAGTTTAGTGCTATGCAAAGGGAATTTAGAGGTAGGTTCTGGGAGTACAGGTGTCTCTATCACCAAAGGGGTGGCTTCGAGAACAGGCCTAATTATTTCAGGCTCATCTACTATAGTAGGGAGTCTTGCTGCCCTAATAATTTGATCTGTGGGTTCTGTACTACCTAAGTCTGTACTAGCTAGTTGCCTTCTAACAGCTGGGGGCAAATCAGGCAATTTCTGACGGTGAGGCATTCTTCTACGTCTGTGGGAACGAGATCTATTTCCTCCGCCTTCAGGATCGGTGGTATCGCCTTCATCAGATGATGTAAATCCCTGTCTTTTGGGAGTAGATCTACTCATCATCTGCATTTGACTAGCTGTTAACTGTTTATTTATGCAGTCTTGATTCTCTTGAATATTTTCCAACTCTAGTTGGGTGGTCTCTTCAGACGCTCTCCGTTCTGCTTCTGCACTGCCATCTTTCTTTCCGCCTCTGCCGCTTTTCTTTCCGCTTCTGCCGCTTTTCTTTCCGCTTCTGCCGCTTTTCTTTCCGCTTCTGCCGCTTTTCTTTCCGCTTCTGCCGCTGCCGCTTTTCTTTCCGCTTCTGCCACTGCCACTGCCGCTGCTGCTGTCTTTCTGTCTTCTATACGTTTTTTCTTTACTTGTTCTTCTTGGACCCTAGCGATGCGGAGGCGTTCATCGAATTTAGCTTGGTTCGCAGCTAACATTTCCGCATCTATTGCGTCCAACACAAACTTGGCTCCTTCACTATTAGGACGACCTTCTCCTCAACTCTTCATCACCTAGAAATCGTTGATAGTCTGACAGATAGATGTCAATAGCATCCCTCTTATGCGGTTTCTCTGCTGTCGCTTCACTTTCCACTTGGGAAAAGGTAGCGTCTGTTGATTCTCCATGGGTTGAGCGCTCAGCCAGCTGAGATTTCCACTGGGCCGTTCCTTGAACTTTGAGACTCACCCTCTGAAACCAAGTCTTTACGGCAACTTGCAACGACGTGTCTTGTCTTCTTTTTGAAGCCTCCTCAAAGGCCGATAGGATTAGTCTGATTCTTAGAATTCTTTCTCGAACTTGATAAAGCAGCTCTCCCTGCTCTTGAGGTCCTTGGGGTTGTTGAAACAGTTGTTCCTCTAATCGCTCCAAAGAGCTGAAGAATCCCTGTATATATCCTGCTGCCGACCTCTTCCATACAGCTGGATCACTAGTGTCTTTTGTCATTCCCATGCTGTGTATGTCTTCTCAGGCAGCTTCCGATAAGTCAAACGGGAGTCCGGGTCCGAGGAAGTTCCATTGCGACTCGACAATAGACTTCAGTTCCTCCCTTGTGTATCCCGCATAACTATCCCTGGTCGATCGCTTACTTCTCGCCCAATCAATTTGGTGTTCCTCCACCGCAATCAATACCCTAGTGAGTACGGCTGCAGGAAGGATGAGAAGGGGATCCGAATAAACCGCATCTGCCATCTTTGCCCCGCGCTCGGGTGTCAGCTCTACAGTATCTGAACTACTGGAGCTGTCGGGCCGCTGAGGAATAAGTTCTCGGCTCGAGTGTTGCTGCTGTTTAACAGCTGCTTCTTGGTCCCGCTTGACTTGAGCCTGAGTGCCTATGATAGACCTACGGTGTTGGACTAGCCTAGGGTCTGATACTACTACTGGAGGGATGATCTTTCTTACAGTAGGAGGTGAGTTGAACTTTGGTCTCACACGTTCCACACTCCTGTCTGGGTCACAGATGGTCGTATCTAGGAGACTGTCTGACAGGTTTTGCTTTGTGTCAGACATGTTTGTTTATACAGTTGAATGCCTACTGCTATAATTACAGTTAAAGCAAGTCTAATAATTCAGTATCAACTGTAAGCCTAGTAATTAATTACCGATATCGTTACTCAGTGTAACGTGATAGATATACACAATATATTAGAATACCGGTATACACTTATAGTATATATATAAGTATTATTACAGACTAGGTTTGTCACAGAATACCGGTATATAAATTCAGCACAAATATATAGAAATATATAATAAGCCTATCGTGAATACCGGTATACAGCTTGCACTTATAGTATATATAAGTATTATTACAGACTAGAATTAATTCAGAATACCGGTATATAATTTCAGCTTAAATTTATAGAAATATATAATAAGCCTATTGTAAATAGCGGTATGTCAATTATTTTAGAATAATTGAATTTCTGAATTTTAGGGGTTACTTGGTTACTTTACTTTACTTTATTACCGTTATTTAAGCAGTAGTCCAACTGATATTAAGACCTAATTGATGTATGACAGGCCTACTATTTTATAAATCGGTTTGAGTTGATTTATAATATATATACCCGTATAATGGGTTTTTGTCAATATTTGAAATAAATGTTATTATTTCTGGGAAGGAGTCACTACACAGAAGCTGTACGCTCTCAGTGAAGTGCTACTTGTTGGACACTAAAACAAATAATTCTAATTTGCCTAAGTTACTTATTACTACAAATTATGTACAATACGGGATGAGATTACAATCTCTAAATAAACATAAAAATTACACGTACGAATTTTTAGGGTTAATTTTACAAGAAATCTACAAACCAGCCTAACAAGGGTTAGAATTTCTGGTTATTACAACGGACAGGATACTACGGTATTTGAAAATAATAAAGCAGTAGTAAATATATTGCGTTGTCCAGATAGGAAAAATACCACCGTCTGACGACTTATAGCCGTAGCGCTATAAGTACTACGTTATGTATCACGGAGTGTTCCTACCTAGAAGTTAATTACCGCGGCCTACCAGAGCCAACGTGCCTATTAACCACTTTACAACACAAATATACTGCCTACATACTAATTACCTTCGGAAAGCACTATACACTAAACCCTAAATTAGGTACAAGTACTTATACAACAAATAACCAGCAGTTAAAAATACTTGTACAGCTAAAAGAACCACGGTATCTGCCGGAGTGACTAGAGCATAAAATCACCAGTCTTTACCTACGCCAAACAGCCCTGATGTAGTACCGGGGTTAATTTAACTATAACGGTATGTATAACAAGCACAATTACTGTAGGAATAAACTTGGGGTTATGTATGTTGCGAATAATCGCATAAACTCTGAATAATAAATATTACGCTACCCTTACAGACTACACCAACAAAATACTGACCAAACGCTGGCAGACTACTATCAAGCCTAAATAAACTACAGTATATGCAGACTCCGAAATGGTTACTTAGCCGAGTAGTACGACTTATTCTTTCGGGGGGGATTTACCTTACAGCACTGGATGCCCACCACGTTCCTAACTAGTACTTTATCGGACATACACTCTACACATACTGCAATCTCTTCAGACCTAACAACAGCCAGACAACAATCCAGCCTACAAATTATTTATACAATCTGAGCAGGCTTACACGCCTTCTGCTCAATATTAACTTACAAATAAATAAAACTGACAGAAATAAGTAAAATCCCAATAAAAAACCAGGCGTCCCCGATTAAATATTAAGACCTACCGGTATATAATTATCAAAATCGAATAATACTGCTGTACCTGTACTGCTGTAAGTACCGGTTCGGGTGGTTAGGTAGTTAGGCCTACTGGTTACCGGTCGACCAGTACTTTTACCTTTATTGCCTACGTTGCAATAAAGAAGCTATAACTGTTATTGTTCGCGCTTTTAGACCTTTAGCAGTTTAACCTGCCAAATTTAGGTGTCTTCTAGGTTATAAATCGACTTTAGCCTATAACAAGTATTTGATACACATAAGTTACATTAGCCAAAGCCAGCCTATGCGCGATCATTCACCCACGGTTAAGGGAGACTGGATTCGGATACTCTGACCTTATTGCGGTGTAGGCCTACTGTACTATTCGATTGATCATTAATATATAATCTCTGACAAATATTATTCACTTTCGGGAAATATTAACAGTTCCTTTAGGACGTGGCGCTCTAAATATGTAAACAGAGTTATGACTTACACTAAACACAACGGGATGGCTATTGATTTACGTATAAGGCGCATTCTTTAGGAAATGCTTTGTTATCTGTCACACTCATGCACAATACCGCAAACTGCTGCACACTGATCTGCCGACCTTCACTAATTTTAATCATATATAAGGAGAACAGCAACTGACACATGTAGGGTCTATGAAATAGCATTCAATTCACTCCAAAACCACTATAATGTAAGTCGCAATTGCTATATGTAACCGGTCTCTCTAACCTTCAGTATATCAAGAAGATTGGGGTTTTTTGATTATTTATCGATATTCTCCAAATATAACAACATATCCATCAAATGATAACACTTAATAACCGACAGTAAATAGCAGTAAAATAATGCGGTGTTTGTATGTGATCAGGTTTGACAATATGAGCAGTTTGTGATGTACTGATAACAGTTATACGTTTCTATGATCAAAGCCGTTCTAATGTTTGGCTAAAGTCTGAAACACAGAATAATTCCACAGCCGATGTTCTGGGCCCAGGAAAAAAGGTAAACAAAGACCATAATGCATTGCGCGATTTCCAGGAGGCTTCTGTGCAAATAAAATGAAAATCGCTCTGATTGGTCGAGCCGAACAAAGAACAAAGAAAAGCTATACGTGGACATATCAGCTGATAGATGTCGTCATCTGAACTACACTGTATCAAGAGTATTTTGGCGTATTGCGGCATAAAATCGCTAGTTATGTCCACTAAAGTACAGCTACAGAAAAATGGCTTTTTATGTCCACTAAAACACCTACACACTACACAGTAGGAAAACGGCTTTTTATGTCCGCTAAAACACCTACAGAGTACTTTGCGGGGAAAATGACTAGCTAGATCCGCAAAAGCGTTTACACAGTATATTCGAAAAATAAATGATTTAATTTCTGATCATCTGGTGCAACTTTTTAGGATTTTCAAGAACTATAATTAAACACTATTACTTCGGGATCACGTCCGAGATTGCAATTTTCAATGGGATATAGATTTTACAGCATCGGGATCCTGTTTAAACATTACAACATACAGTTTTAGAGTAGGCCTACAGTATTTAGTATTATATTAATAATTTTACAATGACTGTTACAGTCCCAAAATCATAATTTTTCATAATTTTCATAATTCATTCATAGTTATTCATCGTTATTCATAATTTTTACTTTTCATATTACCTTAACAATATTTCTTATACAATCTTTGAAACAAATTTATGAAACCGGCTACTGTAAAATAACCTTTGACTATGTATTGTTACTACAGCAGTAGTCAGTAGTAGAGTATATAGTTAATTAGCTGTACTACAATTTTTATTAGAAAATTCACATGCAAAACGTTTAGCTGTACTACAATTTTTATTAGAAAATTCACATGCAAAACGTGAAACATAACTCCCCCATACTGTAGACAAATACTATTTAACAATACTTTACACTGAACTGAGGGTGATAAACATCATAAGGCTTAGGGGGATTCACTAAGAGGAGTAAACACATATGGTTTGATCTCCTTATTTTTGATTGAGTAGATTATAATTTGTATATTACTGTTAGCTTGGAGTTGTTAGCTGTCATTTCTTTTGCAACAAACATTCCCGCATTTTAACAATATTGCACCGGTCGAACAATAAAACCATTTCAATTGTGTAATTTGTTGGTAGCGTTGGAACGGTGGACTCACATGAATACAAAATCTGTAATAAAATCTCTATTCATTTGAGAAATAACTGAGAAATGAACATTCAAAATTGGCAAGATTTCCAATGCAACGTCTTACCAGTTACTGAATTAACAACTACAGTACTGTACCGGTACCGGTAACGCGATAGGCTTACAAACTGTTATCTACAGTACAATAGCGTTAGACTTCCACAGGTTTTTCAATAAACTTATATCATTGGTGAACTTATTAATCAACATGTTATTATTATTTTACAATTTTTGATACCGGTAGTCCTGCAGGTGTCCCAAACTACAAATATGATCTATTTTGCATCGAACCAAAAGTCTGCAATATGCTGTGTGCAATCAAAATAAGTGGGAAAAACTACAGTAGTTACAGTAGTACATAATATGAAGAGTAAAAATACCGAGAATTAAAATATCGCATGTAAAATTAATTTTTGTGGTAGCTAGTGTTTTTACAAAAATTATAGCTACCGGTATAAAAATTCATTTTTTTAAATAAGACGTTGTTTATTTTAATTTCTATGGTACTATAGTTTCCTACCGTTTTCATTTGTAGCTAGTGTTTTTACAAAAACAATGTTTATTTTAGTTTATGGAACTAGCTAGCATTTTATTGGTAGCTATTGTTTCATTCCAAAAATTATAGCAATTTTTTCTCTAGATAGATATGTTTACTCTCAATATTTTTACTCTCAATATTTTTAAACTTCGATATTTTTACTCTCAATATTTTTAAACTCTCGATATTTTTACCCTCGATATATTTACTCTCGATATTTTTTGAACTCCTGACATTATCGATATTTTTCAACACTCAATATATTTCAATATAACCTATTGCCCAGTAGTCATAATGGTGCGGTTATATTATATTATATTACATATACTGTTCCAATTCTGTTTGAGTTTTACCTAACACCGGTTCATACTAGTCATGACACAGCTTTGGGTTTTGAACCTACATTCTGTGCGTTAGGCCTTACTGACATTGGGCCTTGTCAACCTCTGCATGGCTGACACCACTGTTCCCTGACCCGCAGCCGCAGGTCTCTGTGAGGCTCCTCACCACCGCCAACCGGCAAAGTCACGCCGCTCTCATTACAACTCTCTCGTGGTCATATAACACCGTCATAAAGGGACTCAGAACTGTTATCGAGAGGCTGGGCACCCATATTGACATAAGGACCAATAAGTGAGTTCACCGCCAGCAACTTGCCCACCAAAAGAGCCTTCCAGAAGAAGCACCCGAAACCTTCCTGGTCTACCTATGCAACATGTTAAGAGGCGCTCCCCACAACCGACACCCACACCAATGACTGGCTCCTGGATCAGTTCATCCTTGGGTTCTGTGACCAAGAGTTCTGTGACCGAATACCATCCTGTGCTTTCCCGCTGGCATTCCCTCACTGATGCCTTGCACCACGCCCAGGCTGTGTGGTTCGCCTGAAAGGATGCTCCTCATCTTCAATTCAGTCCACCCATCCACCAATTCACCCATCCACGTCCTACTGGGTGCGCACCAATGGCTGTGTGGAGGCCGCTGTCAATCAGTAAACCTCTATTGCTTAAGTCCAATGAGACATCTTGGCCACCCACTACCCACTACACAGTCACCAAGCATGAAACAAGGATTGACAATCCTTATACCAAGCTTTGTGGACCCACACCATCCGATTACCATGAGCACCGATATGCAAATGAAAGTAATTATTACCAGTAATTACTAGCAGTCAACATGTTCCGGTTGTACCATATGCCAAACTCTTATTCCATGTTCCATGGACACTACTGGATTCTCACCAGCCAAATAAAGTTATATTATATTATATTCGTCATGATCTACCTACAGTACATAATATTTCAATTTCCAATAATAACTCTAAACACAACACTAATGTAAACTAACACTACAGTATTGTAAACTGACAAGATACTATTACCAAAAGCAGCTACTGTATATACCACAAAGTAAAGGTTTGTCCAAATGTCAAACCCCCAATTCAAAGTGAATTTATCTTCTTGTCAATATCACATCTCACTGACCCAACATCTAAAAGCGAACACAGCAACCAGAGAGAAGATAAATGGCAACCCAAACAAACTGAGAAGTGAGCAAGCAAGTTCCATACCAAAGTATAATCATTGAAGAATCCACCAATAACAGGACCTATGATTGCTCCAATGGATAGTGAAATTCGAAGCATTTGTTGGAGAAGTGATCTGGTATCAACATTATCATGGTAACCACAAATATTCACAGCCTGTTGTGTTTGTGTTTCAAGTGCAGGTGTGCGAAATAATCCAGACCCCATGCCTAGGAGTGCACATCCAGTGATAGAGATGTTGAGATCATGAGGTAAACCCAATAGCTCTGTAGGACCTATTAGGGAGACACACTTGCACCATTCTTGTTCATAATTGTGGTTGACTATGTTCTACGCATGTCCTTAGATCATCATAATGATGATGGGGTGTTAATAACTCCACCTACTGGCTCCAGAATTCGAGGAAATCCTGCCAAGTACCGGTACCTAACTGATCTATCTAGACTTTGTTGATGTGTGACAGTATCGATTCTGAGATCCCGACCGGGTAAGGTGTATGCGTCACTCGCTGCTGGGCTGATGTCTTTGGCCGAAGGCCGTTGGGAAAATAATGGAGTTTGTTTCTCAGTGTTAATGATCTCAGAAATAACAGCACAGTCAGATGTATACAGGTATAGTAACAATAATCAGTATAGCATAAATGACGACAGCAGCACATTATTCCGCAACTGTGTGATAATGAACAACTGACCGGTAAATCAGTAACTAGAGTAAATATATGATTGATACATATTGGTTTCACCTCTACACTACTGTGGCCTTTGGTACCAAATGGATGCCCTCCTGTCCTTCCCCACGTGCTTCCCTGCCCGCTATTGGATTATATATTAATTGTCACTTCGCCACTCCCTGTAGGTGTTACTCCCTGGTGCTAGCCTTGCTATCTGGGTTATCCCTCTGAGGTGGTTTGACCTCTCGCCTCTCTCTGTGGCTTAGGGCGTGTGTGCCCCCCCCCCCCCCGAGTTGGTTATGAGGCGAGATTATTATTGGTAATCTCACATCGCCAACTATATTGGTAAAATGCCACTGGTCCCATTTTGGGTGGGTAATTTAGGGAATTGAATCCGCTTACATGATGACTTATGAGTACTCTCAGAATCACTAGAGGGATCCCAACGGCTCCTCAGCTCTTTAGAACATGCTACTTCTAGTGTTGGTCTTTTTATTAACTCCAGGAATACCAAAATTTTTTCAGTTAACTTTGAAAGTCATCAGCAAGTCTCTGATCGGTTGAGCATAAACTCAAAGGATGGTATGCTTGAGCATATGGACGATTTCTGTTACCTGGGATCATGGATCCGGAAGTCAGGTCATGGACCCATTATAAACGATAAAAGCGTGAGGAATAAATTATTATTCTGATAGAGTTTGCATTCATGTTGATATCAGATAAGTAGATAGCGGGACAATGAATTGCAATAATTATTTAATTATCACAATATTTCAACTGCCCTTGCGGGAGCCTTCCTCTGGTGAGGAATTTAATCAACTACTGTTATTATTTGCCAATTTGATCCTTATTTGGTAAATTTGGTGTAGGGTGGATGCGGGTGGGTTTATTCTACAGTATTTATTTATCTCTTTAATTATCTAAAAACTAAAAAACTGTATTTATTCCTTCTGCATTCTCTTTGTAAATGCGCCTATTCATCTTTGTTTTATTGGAATTAGCTTGGTATTGGGTAGGCGGGAACTTTGAATTTTAAATTGTACATTATTATCGTTATAATTGGTGCAATTACTCCGGTAGTTTAGGGTTTCTCCGTAAACAGTAGTTGATTAAATTCCTCACCTCAATCTTAAAAGGCTCCCCCAAGGGCAGTTGAAATATTGTGATAATTAAATAATTTTTGCAATACATTCACCATTCATTATCCCACCATCTACTTATATAAATTATTATTTTATTTTATTTATTTCAAGAAAGAAGTAAATAACTTATCATTAGGTATGTAAAACCAACAAACCAAAAAGCAACCGTGACGATATTACTTGCTTGCAATTGCAGTGTTAATATATATACCACCACAACTTACATATTAAAATCAAGTTATATTGGTGTTGTAAGGGTGTAAGCCACGATTCTAAGTAAAACAAATTCCTTTAATCATATGGCCATTTCGTATATTAACACACGTCTTCAGTGATATAAATATATATTAAAATGTTTACATAATTTACATTTAAAATGAGTACGTACGCGGTTAAATTTAATTGAATAATATACTGTAAAAGATACTAATTTATACGAGGCTATCGTACAGTATATGCCTGGTTACGAGGGTGCTATTAAATAATTAAAATAAATAAAATTATGAGCAGTGGTAAAAAGAGAGATTAGGCTGACATGGAGGATAAATTAAATTAAAATAGGTAAGTAAAATAAAGTTAAAAATATAATTGTGTGATATTTTTCGGATGAACAATTGACACAACACATTGACAATTGACTACAAGCTGTATTGAAAGCGGTTTCTACATTGTTCAATTCTGCGTCCGTCATCCAGAAGTTAAATATGCCAAGGCTGTCGTCTACTAAGGTCCGGAAGTAATATGGCGTGTACAGTGAGGTGTTAATCTACTACTACTTCTAGGATCGGCATGCTGCATTGCAGCTGCATTTTTAAGAATGCTGTGCCGGCTTGTCAACAAAATTGCACCGCCACAACTCCCTATCACCCATGACATTTGCTAGATCATCCGCATCTTTAAGGCCAGTGTCCTTTAAGATGCGTCTCAAGAAAGTCATGGGCTGTCCACCATGCTTATTCACTCCATGAGGCTGCCAAAGTACAAGATTATGCACTGGCTGGTCCTCACGGCGAAAGCAATGTCCTGCAAAGCGGAGGCGATTTTGTTCTAGTGTCAAGCTTGGGGGAACCAATGAGACACCTCCAATGTTATATAGTGTCTGGTTGGAGATGTGTGCATTGTACTTGACACAATGAACCCGGCGTAGCATTCTTGTGAATGTGCCATCCAGAGATTTGGTGTCCTCAGCAGTTAGAGCCCAGCATGGACTCCTGTAGAGGAGTACTGGAACTACTGCTGCTCTAAATAATCGGACCTTAAGTTTCCAATTAATTCTCGGTGACTTCCAAATCCTGGAAAGCCTATTCAAGGCTGCCCATGCCTTTCCCTTACGTATTTGAAGGTCCTCACCTGACTTCCGGATCCATGATCCCAGGTAACAGAAGTCGTCAACATGCACAAGCATACCATCCTTTGAGCTTATGCTCATCCGATCAGAGACTTGCTGAGGACTTTCAAAGTTAACTGTCAGAATTTTGGTCTTTCTGGAGTTAATAAAAAGACCAACACTAGAAGCAGCATGTTCTATTGAGCTGAGGAGCCGTTGGGCTCCCTCTAATGATTCTGAGAGTACTCCTAAGTCATCAGCAAAGTCTAGATCAGTTAGGTACTTGGCAGGATTTCCTCGATTTCTGGAGCCAGTAGGTGGAGTTATCATCACCCCATCATCATTATAATGATCTAAGGACATGTGTAGAACATAGTTAACCACAATAATGAACAAGAATGGTGCAAGTGTGTCTCCTTGGAGGACGCCCCATAACACTTCAAATGGTTCTGTGTCACCGTCAACAGTAGACACAAATGTTGTCGAACCATCGTATACTGATCTGATTGCTGCAATAATTTCATAAGAAATCCCACATAATGAAAGTATGCTGAACATACGTGAGCGAGAGACTGAATCAAAGGCCTTGAAGAAGTCAACAAAGATAACAGCCAGATGCCTGTCTTTCTTTTTTGATAACTCTTCAATTATCCTTCTAAGTGCCAAAATGGGCTCCATGGTCCCACGACCTTTACGGAACCCATTCTGATTTCCACGGAGCAGTCTCTCAATGCGATCCCTGATGCGATTTAATAGAATCCTATTGTATAGCTTTGCAGCAATCGAGATCAATGAGATTCCCCGAAAAGAACCATAGAGTGTTAGGTTGCCCTTCTTGGGAACTGGCACCAACTTATTTGTTTTCATTTCTTGTGGGACTCTTGTTGTTCGGTACATGTCTACTAGGATGGGATAGATGAGCTTTAAACACTCAGGTATTTTAAAGACCTCAGGGGGAACACCATCTACTCCACTGGCACGATTGGTCTTTATGCTCTTTGCAGCAGCCTTCACTTCTGCAAAGGAGATATCGCCAATGGGAATATCTGGGAGTACAGACTCAGACACTTTTACTTCTATAAAGTTATCAGGCAATACCCTGTCATTATTGAGGAGCTTTTCAAAGTGGGCTTTCCAACCATTGAGGCGATCGGCTGGTGATTCAGCCTTAACCTTGGTGGTTGGTTGGCTTTTCCGCCCAGTAAGCAGATTGATCGATTTCCATGCCTGGGATGATTGCCTGCTGTCGTCAGCATCATTGATGGCATCAACCTGTTGGTTTATTAGCTCCTGTAGATTAGCAGAGTACTGCCTGTTCAGGGACCTAGATGCAGCCTTAACTGCATTCTTGGCCGCTGTAGTCTGTTTGAGTCGGGACTCTTTCTGCGCCTTATGAAGGTCATTTCGGCACTTCTGAATTTTGTTGTCAGTCCAGGGGGCCCTTTTCCTGTTTCGAGGGTATACAGGAACTGTTTCTGCAGCTGCTAACTTAACTGCTTCTGTAAAGGCAGTATAGCCCTCACGGTGATCTGCCGCCTCAGAGGCAAGAGCCTCATACCTGTTGCTCAGCTGTAGTGTGAATAGGAGGTGTTAATAGCCCGTTTAAGGGCGGTGTAAATTAATAAGGGTGGCTTCGGTGTGAATACGCCAGTGGTGATTTCGAAATTGCTGTACGCACGTAACAGTATATTTCCGACACTGGACGAAGTGTTCCAGAAGGATGACTTCTGGGTTGCTGGTCACCACGTTCGGATGGTTGGGTTTAGGGGGGGCAGTTATGGACTTCCGATATTCTTGGATATTCTCCCGGTGCTTGTTGAGTCGTTTGTGGGGGTGCTGTGCTGCTCAGTTTGGCCGAGGTAGTACTGGGTCGGGTGTTCATTACACGTTATTATGTATAAAACATTATGGGACTTACAGTTGAACTGGAGAGGTCGTTAATCTTTGCACGAGTTAGTTAAGTCATTCTCACGAGTTAGCAAAAAAAAAATTTTTTTTCACATGTCCCTTTAGGGGCTCCGTAGCCTCCAGTACTCGAACTTAAAGATAAGAGGCTTGGAAACTATCAGCGTGTACAGGAAACTTGGTGGGTTGATCACTTGTTGCCTGCGCAGGAACACCACTACCTACAAGGAACTATATTGGAAATTTAGAAAAATTAATGCCATTTATTCTGTGCTTTTCTACAATATTCTCCTCGACGAATGTCAGGAAATCGAAATATAATTTAAATATGAGTTGCAAGTAATCAAAGTGTATAATGTATGATATATTGTTAGATGCGTTATATAAACATCCTGAACACATGTTATGTCTGCAACAGTACAGGTTTGAGCTAATTGACCAAGAATATATTAAAGTATAATATTAAAATAAATTACGATTTGTGGGTCGAGCCACAAAGTTGGCAATACTGCGGTTTTAGGGGGTTGGGAAATTTTGGAAAATAGTTGTTTGCGTTGTTGTCATTGTCGGTGTTACCATTTTGACATGCTAATTATTGCTGAATGCATCCAAATGCTAAATCTTTCTTTAGGAAGGTGATTCATCTACAGTTCTCCAGTCTACCGCTAGATGGCGAACATATGAAAGTGATTATAACGTTGTCCATTTTGTTGATCTTAATATGTTTAAGCTGAATCTTGGAGTATATGTAACAGATCAAATGCGTCTTTTTGAGAAATGCATTGGACTTGAGCTCTCTTATTACTACCTAGCAAAGTCAATGTAGCAATAGGGCCTGTCGGCCACTCAAAGAGAAGATCATGTGTTGTGCAATCTATTATATTGTCATACAGTAAACGTGTTTTTAGCAAGTCGTTAGACTTGATTACTGTAAGAAAAAAAAAGCTACTGGCTACTGAGTACTGACTACTAATTCCACATTTACCACAGACTTCCAAATGTTCAACTTGTCTGACTGTCTGATTTTCCGACTTTTTACATCAAATTAAATTTAATATATTGAATTTTTTGGAAATTTCTAAAAAAATACGAAATTTGTAGTGTAGTGCTATATTTGTCATGATAACGAAAGATATATTAGAAAAATAGTTTACGATCCAGAAACAAAATTTATCACATATTTCATGATTCGTCTTTTAAAAAATGATATATATTTTTGGCTCTATAGGGACATTGGATACACATATTTTGTGGTCCAGAAAAGCCACAGCTCCCCTTTGGTTATATTATAATGTTATAAATAATTTTGAAAATATAACATGCAAAATATATATTTTTTTCTATTGGGCGAAATTCGATGAAAAAAAACAAATGGGTAGATAATATAGTTAATATTGGAAATCAATTGTAGTTGATAAAGTAATGTTGCGTAATTTAGTGTTATAGCAATTTCGAACATGACGCAAAAGTGAAGGCTCGTAGGGTCATGTTATCCATATAAATACATAGCACAATTTTTGTAAAAATATAGACAGTTAATGATGACTACAGTAAGTAATTAGTTTTATGGTTATCCTAAACAATCTAGTTCATACAATACACACCAAATTCCTCTCTCATAGATTTAGTTAATGGACAGTGGCATATTACATGTCCCTCCGTTTGCACATTTAATTTATTAAATAAGCAATCCTGATCCACATATACTTGTATATTATTAACCCTATCTGGCCCGGGATATTTTACAACGTAACTTTGACCGTGGGTGATTTTATAATTTTTTTAGATCTTGATTCAAAAATTACAATTTGTTCAAATTTTTTTTGGTACAGTATAAGGGTTTTCGAGGTCGTTGATAACGATAAAACTTGTTAAAAATATTTTCTGGCAAGGCACCATCTTTTTTGGTGCTATATTTGTCCCCCAGGAAGAAAAATAAAAGTTAAAAAATGTAAAACTAAAAAAATTGTGTTTGGTTTGATAATACTGAACGTATACGTGTTTTCGAGGTCGCTGATCACGATGACACTAGTTATAAATATTTCTGGTAAGGCAAACCTAATTTTGGTGCCATTCTGGTGCCCCAGAACATAAAGTACAAATTTCGTAGGATAGAAATTATAAACTGTTAAACGTTGCCTTTAGTTTGGTAATTCTGAAGCTAAACTGGTTTTCAAGGTCGCTGATCACGATACAACTCATTAAAAATCATATCCCGTATCGCAACTATCATTTTTGGTGCTTGTCTGGTGGGACAAAAACGAAGCAGGACCTTATCGCCCCGCTGGAATTTTATTGCCCCTATAAATTGCATTTTTTTTAGGAACTTATCGCCCCTGGGATTTTATCGCCCCCGAGTCTTTATCGCCCCATGTCCTTTACCGCCCCTGTGATTACATACAGGATACTTTCCCCCAACTTTAACATACTTCCTCTAAGTCAAATATTGTACTGTAGTTATAGTTTACATCTATATTTATACTCAAATAGTTTCAGTTAGAGGAGGCTCAGTTAGAGGAGGCCTTCAATTAGAAATTATATTATTCATATTCAATTCATAGACTAAGCAGTAGCTTGAATTAGTGTTAACAATCTGGGCTTTTATTCTAGAGGCTCCAGGTTCGATCCCTGGACGACGCATTTTTTTTTACTCTTTTGGCACGGGAATTTAATTTCTTCAGACTAGCTCTACCCAGGTTTACATCCCTTTCTGGTCGATAAATGACAACCATGGTAACTTGGAAAACAGAGTGGAAGGGTTTATAGTGGTAGATCACCCATGGTGGTGAACATCGGCATACCTTTAGGAAACAGTGTGGAAGGGTTTACTGTGAAGGATTACACATGGTGGTGATTCGTGATCAACATCACAAAAAACTATATACTGTAGTCATGGTGCTAGTATATATCATTATTATATATATTATATAGATAGAAGTTATGGTGATATTTAATTATCATATTTGCAATACTTTTGCGAAAAATTTGCAAAAATTTTCTCGAATGTTATATTTCCGTTATATAATCGAGATCAGCATCCTAAAATATAGGCCTACTGCAAATAAATTTATTTTAGTGAGCCATTAAAATTTTTGAAAATTGTAGCACAAAAAATACTGGAGATAGGTGCTAGAAATAGCACGAAACCTAAAACAGCCATGTAAATGGCGTTTTCGCTTTTGGATAGCCCATTAAATTTTAGGAAAATTCACGAAATTTCGATTATCCCCCAAAAAACCTGACTGAAAGTTAGATGTTTTACAAAAAAATTTCTAAACTGACCCCCACCCCCGGGCCAAATAGGGCTAAACTATATATTTACTAGCAAAGCAAAGCCAAGCAACATATCATCAGCTTTATATATAATTGCTGGTGCAGCAGATGTCTGGAAGTAGATACGCTTATGCTTAAATATAATATATAATAATTCATAATCTTAACTGTTTGATTTTGTATATTTTATCATAGGCCGTTCTCACTGTATTAATAATTATTCTTCAATTCGTGCTATTTAAGTATCAAAGACAATTGGCGTTTGCCGAGAAAAGACAGGCCAGACAACACCCCTGGACAACACAGGGCTGTCACCCCCAATGAAAGTGGTTTGCGGTGGTTCCTTCTTAGTGCCGACAGATCCCCCATCAGTATCCACTGCATCACTGTCATTGGTTGTTCCCTTGAACATCGCAGCCATAATTGCGGAATAGTCTTCCAGATGTACTGTCGGAGTTCCTCACTGGCGACAAGATAGTCACAGTGACCTTTTCTATGGATTTCATAATAAAGTACTGCGGCATAGAAGTGAATATATTAAACCGTGTGGGTAAAACACTATTGGTGATGCACCAGGAGCGAACAGGTGCTGTTTCGAAGGGGCCCTTCGAGTTTACAATAATTTACGATAAGTTAGTTCAGTTTGTTTCCTGAGTCTCGCCCAAATCAATATCCCATTCTGCTATACTGATCAGCGCCTGCTAAGAGGGAACTAACGAATCAATCAGTCTAACCAAGCGATTAGTATCTGCACAGATGGAAATTATACTAGATAGTACTAGCACAGACACAGCCAGAGCCTATGCAGCATATATGGATACCAGGATACAAACCAGGGCATATTATATACTACTACTAGGATCGGCATGCTGCATTGCAGCTGCATTATTAATAATGCTGTGCCGGCATATTATATGCGGGCATAATATATAGAGAGACATAGTACCCAACAACCCCAGCCTGTGCAGCATGTGGTTACCAGGATACACAGTATAGTACACCATACCATACAGATAGGTCTTACATGCTACCAGAAGATATGCAGCAGCATATAGTTACTGAGGCAGAAGGCAGGCTATCCCATACAGATAAGCTTAACCTCCAACCAGAGTTTATGCATTATCACGTATAAATCAGAATGGATAACGTTGTGCCTCAACAACCTCCCAAAGTTTTTGACAGACCCAAACTCGGGGTACAGTCACAGTGTTGGCTGCATTAGAGTCGTCTCTTGGCAAACCTGTGTGGACTAGGAGACCCGGCAGAGACATGGGGCTGGCCACATAAGGGCGCATACTTTTGGTGGCAGACATTGCAACAGTGAGGACCAGTCATACTGCGGCAAGGCAGATCTCGTTGTTCTGCTAGCACGCAGACTAAGTCTTACCTTCTTGGCCACAATAAGGCAGTGATCACTGGAGGAGAAGGGTCGAATTGTAAATGCATTATACAGTCTTGTAATTCCTGTACAGCTCCTGCATTTTCTATGACAGAATATGGTCTATCTGGGACTTGTGACCACTGGGTCCACTATGAGTCCATAGCTTTCCAGTTCGCTTCTTGAACAGGGTTCCTTCCAGCTGAAAACAATCCATTTCCAGAGATGAAATCCTGAAGATGGACAGAATTTCGGTTAACACTATCGCTATAGACCCAGGGCGATATAGGTGATTGATGCAGACTTGCATTAAAGTCTCCCTACTACTACTAGTATCGGCATGCTGCATTGCAGCTGCATTTTTAAGAATGCTGTGCCGGCTTGTCGACAAAATTGCGCCGCCACAACTCCCTATCACCCATGACATTTGCTAGATCATCCGCATCTTCAAGACCAGTGTCCTTTAAGATGCGTCTCAAGAAAGTCATGGGCTGTCCACCATGCTTATTCACTCCATGAGGCTGCCAAAGTACAAGATTAATGACTGGCTGGTCCTCATGGCGAAAGCAATGTCCTGCAAAGCGGAGGCGATTTTGTTCTAGTGTCAAGCTTGGGGGAACCAATGAGACACCTCCAATGTTATATAGTGTCTGGTTGGAGATGTGTACATTGTACTTGACACAATGAACCCGGCGTAGCATTCTTGTGAATGTGCCATCCAGAGATTTGGTGTCCTCAGCAGTTAGAGCCCAGCATGGACTCCCATAGAGGAGTACTGGAACTACTGCTGCTCTAAATAATCGGACCTTAAGTTTCTGATTAATTCTCGTTGACTTCCAAATCCTGGAAAGCCTATTCAAGGCTGCCCATGCCTTTCCCTTACGTATTTGAAGGTCCTCACCTGACTTCCGGATCCATGATCCCAGGTAACAGAAGTCATCCACATGCTCTAGCATACCAACTTTTGAGATTATGCTCATCCGATCAGAGACTTGCTGAGGACTTTCAAAGTTAACTGTCAAAATTTTGGTCTTTCTGGAGTTAATAAAAAGACCAACACTAGAAGCAGCATGTTCTAATGAGCTGAGGAGCTGTTGGGCTCCCTCTAGTGATTCTGAGAGTACTCCTAAGTCATCAGCAAAGTCTAGATCAGTTAGGTACTTGGCAGGATTTCCTCGACTTCTGGAGCCAGTAGGTGGAGTTATCATCACCCCATCATCATTATGATGATCTAAGGACATGCGTAGAACATAGTCAACCACAATAATGAACAAGAATGGTGCAAGTGTGTCTCCTTGGAGGATGCCCCATAACACTTCAAATGGTTCTGTGTCACCATCAACAGTAGACACAAATGTTGTCGAACCATCGTATACTGATCTGATTGCTGCAATAATTTCATCAGGAATCCCATATAATGAAAGTATGCTGAACATACGTGAGCGGGAGACTGAATCAAAGGCCTTGAAGAAGTCAACAAAGATAACAGCCAGATGCCTGTCTTTCTTTTTTGATAACTCTTCAATTATCCTTCTAAGTGCCAAAATGGGTTCCATGGTCCCACGACCTTTACGGAACCCATTCTGATTTCCACGGAGCAGTCTCTCAATGGGATCCATGATGCGATTTAATAGAATTCTATTGTATAGCTTTGCAGCAATCAAGATCAATGAGATTCCCCGAAAATAACCATAAAGTGTTAGGTTGCCCTTCTTGGGAACTGGCACCAACTTATTTGTTTTCATTTCTTGTGGGACTCTTGTTGTTCGGTACATGTCTACTATGATGGGATAGATGAGCTTTAAACACTCAGGTATTTTAAAGACCTCAGGGGAACACCATCTACTCCACTGGCACGATTGGTCTTAATGCTCTTTGCAGCAGCCTTCACTTCTGCAAAGGAGATATCGCCAATGGGACTATCTGGGAGTACAGACTCAGACACTTTTACTTCTATAAAGTTATCAGGCAATACCCTGTCATTATTGAGGAGCTTTTCAAAGTGGGCCTTCCAACCATTGAGGCGATTGGCTGGTGATTCAGCCTTAACCTTGGTGGTTGGTTGGCTTTTCCGCCCAGTAAGCAAGTTGATCGATTTCCATACCTGGGATGATTGCCTGCTGTCATCGGCATCATTGATGGCATCAACCTGTTGGTTTATTAACTCCTGTAGATTAACAGAGTACTGCCTGTTCAGGGACCTAGATGCAGCCTTAACTGCATTCTTGGCCGCTGTAGTCTGTTTGAGTCGGGACTCTTTCTGTGCCTTATATAGGTCATTTCGGCACTTCTGGATTTTGTTGTTAGTCCAGGAGGCCCTTTTCCTGTTTCGAGGGTATACAGGAACTGTTTCTGCAGCTGCTAACTTAACTGCTTCTGTGAAGGTAGTATAGCCCTCGCAGTCATCTGCCGCCTCAGAGGCAAGAACCTTATACCTGTTGCTCAGCTGTAGTGTGAAGCTGGATCTCACACTTGGCTGTTGCAACAGAGAGGACCAGTCATGCCACAGCAAGGCAGATTTCGTTGTTCTGCTAGCACGCAGACTAAGTCTTACCTTGGCCATAATAAGGCGGTGATCACTGGAGAAGGGTCGAAGTGTTAATGCATTACAGTCTTGTATAGAGCTCCTGTACTTCCTACGAAACAGAATATGGTCTATCTGGGACTTGTGACCACTGGGTCCAATATGAGTCCATAGCTTTCCAGTTCGCTTCTTGAACTGGGTTCCAGCCGAAAACAATCCATTTCCAGAGATAAAATCCTGAAGATGGACGGAATTTCGGTTGACACTATTGCTATAGACCCAGGGCGATGTAGGAGATTGATGCAGACTTGCATTAAAGTCTCCCAGGAATGTTAAGAATGCATGCTGATCCACTCCATCAGTAGCTGCTTGTAGATTGTGGTAGAAATTTTCCACCTCCTCTACAGGGGCAACACTAGTTGGAGAGTAGCACACAATCAGAACCACCTTAGGAAACTTCTTAGCCAGTTTTCCTGAACATGAGAAGTGGCAACGGATGATGCGGTTAGAGATTTGTTATATTTTATCCAATGCTGTATGTGCAGTTGGATTCATCAATAGACCAATACCACCATTGCCACTATCATCTGCTGACGCAAGGGCGAGTCGCCAACCGCCCCCCATGTCCTTAATCAGAACCTCATCAGTCTGTCCAGTCTGCATTCGGTGCTCTTGAACACCCACTGCGCTAAGAGAAAGCTTATCTGCCAAGGCAGTCAGCTCACCTTGTTGCATTGGGGACCCGAGTGTTAGGGTGTTTACAGAGGCTAGTCTAGTGACTTGACTCAGATTCACCAATGGCTTTGTTGGTCGCGGTGGAACATGAGAGTAGCCTCCAACTCCAGAATCCGTCTCCCCCTCACAATCTGGCCTCCCTGGTGACCCAGGGTTTTGGCCAGAAAGGTCATCAGGAAAGGGACTCAAAGAATTGTTTGCTTCTCTCTCTCCAGTAGGGGGTGAGACAGGCAGCCGGTCAGGAGATAACTGACGCCTGTGAGGCCGATTGTGTCCGGTAATTCCACTGGCCTCTAGTGGCCGGACCTCCGCATTACTAATCTAATCCATAGTGGGGGGTTGGGGGGTTAGGCCGGAGTGAAAAAATCAAATTTTTGAAATCGCACTTGGCTATGTGTGGGAAAGTTGACCATTAGTATATAAACGTCCCTTGCAAAATATTTTTGAATTACATTAAGGGTAACACCTGCCCCCAACCAATTTAATTTTCAGAATTTTGGTATTTTGTGTCCCAGTGACAAATATAACCAGATAAATAAAACTATGAAAATATAAGTTGGCTGAATGACAGAACCTTAGCCATTAGTATCAAAGAGGTACATGCAAAATATTTTTGGATGCAGGTAAGGTTAACACCTGCCCCCAACCGTTTGAAATTAGCGATTTGTTTTTATATTATTGAATTATATGTATATAATTCATTCAATTAGGAATAACTACAGGATACCCTAACTACTAATAACATGGGGGTTACTCACTTGCCCCAGCCATCGGCAAGTATCCAATCCATCCATCCAATGACAGATCAGCTTTGGTCAACAAACTAAGTCAGACAGAGCTTGTGTGCTACTGTTGTAGTACACGTTCGTGGGGCCTTCGCGCAGCACGAGGCCCAGTTATGAGATACAAATTAAAATTGTGCGACTGTATCACAAAATCAGATTATGAGAGATTAACCCACACCACCAATTAATCAAAGAAAGGGGGACAGTACGTGTTCACCCCTTTTAATCTGCACCCCCCCCCCCCCCTCCCACCAATACATAACCGCGACATCTACCACCCATGGAAGGGTAGCACGAACTTATTTCCAAACGCACGTTCAATATGCAAAGCCAGGTGGTTTATAGGAATATAATCAATGCAGTACTCGTCTTCATTATAAGCCTCTTTGCGTTCGACCTGTTTTGTATTAAAATATATTTATTAAACGCAGGCTGACGCTCTTTATAATAATAATACCTAGGGATGCCAGCTTCCAGACTTTCAATCTTTACTGCCGCGCAAACCCCGCAGAGGAAGTTTTGGTTTGAGAGATCAAGCCCATCGGCAATTGGTGTTTCAATTTCGGTCCAGGAACTCTGACAATGGGAGCATTCAATCTTAGCTGTGGTCCATTCCCGTGGTTTCGGCTTCCTTTTCTTACTCCATGAAGTCAAAGACATCAATAAATAGATGACCATGAACTGCATACCAAAGTTTGGCAAAGTAGCACCGAGATGCAAACCGATTTGCTTGGTAAAAATTAAATTTTTTTTGGAATGATAGACATATTATTTTCATGACCTCTGAGGTCTTTAAAATACCTGAGTATTTAAAACTCATATATCCCATCATAGTAGACATGCACCGAACAACAAGAGTCCCGCAAGAAATGAAAACAAATAAGTTGGTGCCAGTTCCTAAGAAGGGCAACCTAACACTCAATAGTTCTTTTCAGGCAATCTCATTGATCTCGATTGCTGCAAAGCGATACAATAGAATTCTATTAAATCGCATCAGGGATCCCATTGAGAGACTGCTCCGTGGAAATCAGAATGGGTTCTGTAAAGGTCGTGGGACCATGGAGCCCATTTTGGCACTTAGAAGGATAATTGAAGAGTTATAAAAAAAGAAATACAAAGTTTTGGAGAAGATGGAAGCGACAAGGGAGAGAAAGAAGACAGTTGACAGACAGGCATCTGGCTGTTATCTTTGTTGACTTCTTCCAGGCCTTTGATTCAGTCACTCACTCACGTATGTTCAGCATACTTTCATTATATGGGATTCCTGATGAAATTATTGCAGCAATCAGATGACAATCAGATACAACGGTTCGACAACATTTGTGTCTACTATTGACGGTGACACAGAACCATTTGAAGTGATATGGGAGTCCTCCAGGGAGACACACTTGCACCATTCTTGTTCATAATTGTGGTTGACTATGTTCTATACATGTCCTTATATCATCATAATGACGATGGGGGTGATGATAACTCCACCTACTGGCTCCAGAAGTCGAGGAAATCCTGCCAAGTACCTAACTGATCTAGATTATACTGATGACTTTGCTTGGCTGATAGCTGATGACTAGCTGGCCCCCGTTCGGTAAATAAAATGCTTCGAGAATATTGCCCTGCTCTTACATTTTTGTATTTGTTCATCTATCATCCATATTTATTTATGTTTATGTACTTTCAAATAACTGCCAGGGAACTTCGAACTCATTAAATGTACTTTATAACCATTGTAAGAATAAACTGACATATTGTATACCACATAGAACAATGTTTTTTCCAACAATCTAATCGAAAGCCAGACGCAACTTCTGGCTTTACATTCTGGTTCCGATGCCGGGAAACCTGGTCTAAATGTTTCCACATCACAGATTATCCTTGATCTCAGAGTATCCACAATCGATAGCTGGACAGTTCAACTATTAGTTGCCTTCTCTCAATATGTCAGACGCGGAGTCTGACATCGTTAGTATAGACACGACGGGTGGTCTCCCCGCCAAAGGGAATGGTTCGCTTCATGGTAGTAGTCTGAGCGCTCCTTGACTCGGCGATGGAACTCCGACATCCGATGGTGAGGATAAATCTCGACTTGACCCCTTGGTATCCCGACCCTGTTCGAGTGATACCGGTATGGAGGGTTTAGATACCGCAGACCTAGAGGAGGATCCTGATATTGCATTCTATCCTGCAGATGATTATGAGGCTAGCCCGGCAGTTACCGACAGCCAGCGACCCATCCGGTTGAAAGACGCGAAGATTACTCGAGCCAATATCAAGTGGAGGCTCACTTGTTTGGCTGCCAATCTTCATTCTCTAGTCGATTCCCATGGCAGTCGCATCGTAATCCAGGGCTTCCTAGGGGAACTCAACGAGGACTTTGATGACTGTGTTCGATCTCACAGTAAGTATCTTCAGTATCTGGATCCTGGAAGCGATTCCAAGTCTAAAGCCATAGAGGAGGAATGGTTGGCCACCGTCCACGAGGGTTTGCTGTCTCTAAGCAATATACAGTATAATATAATATACTGTATATTATTACTGTATTTCTAATTATGGCGACATTTAATGATGCAGTGTTTCAAGGAAGCGTCTAGTTTATCGGTGAGACTGGAAATGGAAACAAAGGTGAACAGAGAAAACAAGAAGGGAGAAAAGAAAAAGTAAAAAAAATTATTGGACAAAAAACAAGGGCAAAAAGAGCAAAGAAAAAAATAATAATCCACCTAGAGGAAAAAATTGAAGTAACAATTGGACAATAAATAAAGAAAAAACATTCTAAATGAAACTCAGAGAGGAAAATAAGTTTGGGTGTGTCAAAAAGACAGTGTCTTATACCAAACTAAAAAAATTACCTGGACAAGGATCTAAGTTCTAGCAGGCTTAGTTGAAGTAGCTTTAGTTATGTTGAATTTGGTATTCAATTTGGCTAATTATATGGACTCAATAAAATAATAATATTATTTTTTAGATCATTCCACAGAAATCCCATTATAGCCAGCCCAATATTTTGTGGAATAAATTACTTCGGATATAAGCCTACAGTTCTGGTATTTAATATTATTGACAATCATTATTAAATCTGTCTTTTAGCTAAAGCAATAAATACATTAACAGTGAACATCTTCTCCAACATCTTCTCCAACATCTACTACAGCATATAGGCTGTATCTTTACAGAACTGCAGTGCCTTCTGAATTACACCAGTCTGCAGGTTGAGTGTGAAATTTCTGAAAGTTAACATTTTCTCGAACTTTTGTTATTTACTTACAATTGCTGTTAAGCAGAAACTTAACAGTTATCTCCTACGGGGGTGGGGTATTACTGTATTTCATGATGGTATGAATCTGTCACAAATGCAGTTCGCCAATCTGCCACGAATTTCTCAACATATTCATGTATCATCTGTAAGCCAACATGGACTAGAAAGCTGTGGCCCGAAGTGCCAGAGGCTTTCTCCTGGACCACCCTGCTGCAGGCTGCTGGCTTGACGCCATCCCCATCAGCTCTCTGGGACTGCAGTTGATGAACTCGCAGTTCCGGATCTCGGTTGGCACTTGTCTAGGGCGTAGGCTGACCGAACCCTATCGATGGTTTCCATGGTCTTTCCTGTTCAAGGAGCCTAGGCAGACTTCCACGCTTCGACTATGTTGAACGACATTGTGCGCTGGGCACTCATCAGCTGTGGCGTCCCTGCTACGCTTGAGCCACTAGGCTTGTGTAGAGGGGATGGGAAGTGAGTAGATGGCGTCACCCTGGTCCTGTGGAGCCGCGGACTGTTCCTCACATGGGACAGATGGTGTCGGACCCACTGGTGCCCAGCCACCTCGCCCAGACGATATGCACCGGAGGCTGCACTGCAGAGGAAGCGGGAACTCTAAAAATCCGCAAGTACCACGAACTCATAGACTGGAGGCTACCTCTTCCAACCGGTAGCCTACGAGACCTTGGGTCGCCCCGGCCCTGAAACATCTGAGTTCCTGAAGGAGATCGGGGCAAGACTTCACTCTGTTACCCAGGAGCCCCGATCTCACCGATTCCTCCTGCAAAGGCTGGCAATCGCCATCGTGGTCGGCAATGCGACCCCCATTATGGGGACTGTGGACCCCTCACTCATTATCAACGAGAGACTCTATGAGGTGGTCCATGGTCCCTAATACTTGTTCATACTAATCTTGTTCATAATTGTAGTTGACTATGTTCTACGCATGTCCTTAGATCATCATAATGATGATGGGGTGATGATATCTCCACCTACTGGCTCCAGAAGTCGAGGAAATCCTGCCAAGTACCTAACTGATCTAGACTTTGCTGATGACTTAGGAGTACTCTCAGAATCACTAGAGGGAGCCCAACGGCTCCTCAGCTCATTAGAACATGCTGCTTCTAGTGTTGGTCTTTTTGTTAACTCCAGAAAGACCAAAATTTTGACAGTTAACTTTGAAAGTCCTCAGCAAGTCTCTGATCGGATGAGCATAAGCTCAAAAGATGGTATGCTTGAGCATGTGGATGACTTCTGTTACCTGGGATCATGGATCCAGGAAGTCAGGTGAGGACCTTCGAATACGTAAGGGAAAGGCATGGGCAGCCTTGAATAGGCTTTCCAGGATTTGGAAGTCAACGAGAATTAATTGGAAACTTAAGGTCCGATTATTTAGAGCAGCAGTAGTTCCAGTACTCCTCTATGGAGTCCATGCTGGGCTCTAACTGCTGAGGACACCAAATCTCTGGATGGCACATTCACAAGAATGCTACGCCGGGTTCATTGTGTCAAGTACAATGCACACATCTCCAACCAGACACTATATAACATTGGAGGTGTCTCATTGGTTCCCCCAAGCTTGACACTAGAACAAAATCGCCTCCGCTTTGCAGGACATTGCTTTCGCCGTGAGGACCAGCCAGTGCATAATCTTGTACTTTGGCAGCCTCATGGAGTGAATAAGCATGGTGGACAGCCCATGACTTTCTTGAGACGCATCTTAAAGGACACTGGCCTTGAAGATGCGGATGATCTAGCAAATGTCATGGGTGATAGGGAGTTGTGGCGGTGCAATTTTGTTGATAAGCTGGCACAGCATTCTTAAAAATGCAGCTGCAATGCAGCATGCCGATCCTAGTAGTAGTCCCTAATACCCCCCCCCCCCCCCCCCCCCCCCCACCCGATGGAAAAGACTTACATATACAATACACCCCCCCCCCCCCCCCCTCTCCCCAATGAAACATACTAACTTACACACCCCCCTAGCTTTCTTATTTTGTTATTCATTATAATACTTAAAACTTTTTTTGTATCTGCCAATCCTAGGAACAAGAATGAATAAGTAATGCATTAATTAATTTAGAGAAGAAGCAAGTTTAGCAATCCCTGATATCCCAGTTGAAGGTGATCCTGAAGTCAAGGCAGTATATGCTGTCCATGTTGATGAATCCTTTACTTTCGAATTTGTATCAAAGTTATCATCCTTATCCCGAGCCCAACATGTCCTTGCTTGGCAAGTCTGTACAGAATTCCATTTACTCCAATGAGAATACCAATTTATCCAGTGGGAACGACCATTGGAAAAGATAGCTCTTTGTTGACATTGCTTCCCGAGTTGGATGAAGATGGTTTACTCAGAGTTGGTGGCCGTATTTGGAAGTCTGACCTCCCTGTATGTCACCCTATTATACTCCCTAACAATTGTAGGTTTACTGATCTTGTTATTCTAAATACTCACAAGTTTTTCACGAAGGAGAAGATCATATCTTAAATAGTTTAAGACGTAGACCTACTAGGTTCCTAAAGCAAGATCTTTGATTCGTAAGCTTTTATTTTGTTGTACATTTTGTAAGAAATGTCGAGCATGGCCTGTTGCTCCTCTTATGGC
Source organism: Nemertoderma westbladi (assembly GCA_032718475.1). Taxonomy (NCBI): domain Eukaryota; kingdom Metazoa; phylum Xenacoelomorpha; order Nemertodermatida; family Nemertodermatidae; genus Nemertoderma; species Nemertoderma westbladi. The sequence continues at coordinate 14,699 of JAUCBJ010000478.1, read as the reverse complement.
TGCTTTACCCTGGCCGTGATTGTCTCCTATGACATTTCCATTCCGAAACATGGGTATAGACTATTTTGGTCCACTTTATGTACGTCATCTTAGACGAACAGAAAAATGTTATTGTCTTCTAGTGATCATTCCATGGATACAGACAGTTTTCTTATGGGCTTTCGTAGAGTATTTGCCCGTCATTGCACCCCCTCTATTGTTTATAGTGATAATGGTAGCAATTTCACTAGTGGTGAAAAGGAACTCAGAGAGTGCCTTGAAGGTCTTGACCAGTCTTCTATCAAAAATTATTTAGCTAAGAAAGGAATTACATGGCGTTTTAATCCCCCTGCTGCACCACATGTTGGTGGTGTTTGGGAACGTCTGGCTAGATCCGCAAAGAAAGCTTTAAAAGTGATCCTTGGTAACCAGTGTGTAACAGATGAAGTTCTCGAAGCAGTTATTGTTGAGGTCGAACATTTAATGAATAGTCGTCCACTCACACATATTAGCATAGATCCTCATGAACCAGAAGCAATAACACCAAACAACATCGTACTTGGTCGTGGTAATCCCAATGTAGCCCCTGCTTTTGTTGATGATTCTGACATTGGCAGTAGGAGACGTTGGTTGTCTACTCAAGCTTTAATAAACAACTTCTAGAAACGATGGATGACTGAATATGTCCCATCTCAAATAGAACGTAAAATTTGGTTGAGAGATCGAAGAAACTTATGTCCTGGGGACATGTATTCTCGACCTCTCCCAGGGGACATTGGCCTCTTGGTAAAGTTTTGGAAACCTTTCCCGGGTCTGACGGAGTTGTCCATTCTGTTAAGGTCCATGTAAATAGAAAAGACTATACTCGACCTGCTGTAAAAGTATGCCTCTTAGAAGAGTCTAACAATGAAAGAAATGTGTAACTCCTCTTACATCATAGTTAGGGCTGGCTTTGTTACAGCCAGTCTCGCTTACCTTAACTTATTGTGCTATATGTTATTCCACATAGGGGTCATTTCACAAACTGAATATATTATTAGCCAAGAGAAATAAGCCACCTTTATGTTTGGTATATATACCTATCTGTGTGTGTCATTATGTACTTCCTTTGCATAAACTCATTCTGTTCTTTGTTAGTTAGTTCAGTAGGCCTAGTATTCATGTCTTCATCGTATATAATATGTAAGTAGTGCAACGATTAGCAGTATTGTTTAGACCTACCTGCATCTGGAGACACACATTTAACTCTGTAACTCTAACAAGTAACTATTAAATATAACCTAAGCAACTTCATTATTATACTTTCTGCTTTTCTCAATTATATCATGGTGAATGTCTGACAACCCGACTTTTCTCACTCACCCGGCTCTAAACGCAGTTCCATCAATTCATTCCGCACTCATCCGACATTAAACATAAATTACATACGGAACTAGGCGCCCACTACTCGTCGTTACCGTACACCTATGGGAACCCTAAGGTACACAAAGAGGGACCTCTGAGGAACATAGTTTCATATGTTAATGCCCCTAATGGTGAGACTGCGAGATATGTAGCATTTTGTAGCTAATATATTATCATTTTATGCTAACCATGGTGAATCTTTTATTAAGAACTCGGTGGGCTTTGTAAATAAATTGCAATCAGTTAATCCAGGAGTTGATACCATACAGGTTTCATTTGATGTTATTAATTTGTTCAGTAACATTCCTAAAGGTGAAGCGGAAAAATGTGCAGTAGATATTGTTCTTAATGATCCCAAGTTTACGGAATGTACAGATATCACAGGAGACACTTTTCGTATTTTGTTGCATATGGTTCTAGAACAGAGTGCCTTTTCTTATGGTGACTGAATTTATGAACAAGTGAAGGGGCTCCCTAAAGGGAAATCCCATTTCACCCATATTGTGTTGTCTGTTTATGTTTAGCTTAGAAGACAGGGCCTGTACTTAGGGTTTTTTGCCTGAAACTTGGTTTAGGTATGTCGACCACACTTGGTGCATTGTAAATATTAATGATATCGAAATCTTACTATCTAATATTAACAGCCTACATAGTGATGTGCAATTTAACCCTATTAGTACCGGGCTATAAAATGCTGTACAAAAACCGGTCATATTGACCCCCCCCCCCCCCCCCCCCCCCCCCTCTAAAATCTACAAATTTTTACGAAAAAGGTCTGATTTTTTGTTTGTACGTAGGTATCACTAGTCTCGATCCGTCCGAAAAAAAAAAAATTTTCGAAAAAATGTACTGGGGTGGTTATATTGCAGCTCCAAAATTACAAGTAGTGTACAATTTTCACAAAATTTAAAAGTTACATTTTTCGGCTAATTGTTTTTCAATACAGGTTTTATGGGGCGCAAAATACATTGGAAAATATTTAAAAATGATATGATTACTATAAATGGGTGTTTAGTCCGCTCTGCGTAGGAGAAAAATGAAAAAAACAAGTAACCAGCACTTTTCAGTTAGAACACAAAATATTTAATTCACTTATACGATGCTATAAATTCACATTTACAGGTTTTCTAGGGCGCTGATTCTAATGGAATACATTTCTAATATGCCAGATCATTGCTACTTGTATTTTTCGGCGTAATTTGGCAAATTTTGGTGCGAGCACCAAATTTCGTACCCATAACCAAAAAGTACATGTTTACGATGTCCAGTGCTGTTTTTATTGATTCCATCGGATTCAGAACCCTCAAAAACCCGTATAACGCAAGAAACAAGATGATACTATCTACTGATCAATTTGCTTATTTTCCAAAATTTGGTGCTGGCACATCAATTTTTACCCACCGGCGAAAAATACAAGTTTGAAAACTCTTATGAAAATCTTACTGATTCCATTGAATTCAGAACCCTCACAAACCCGTATAACCCAAGAAACAAAGTGACACAATCAATTGATATATTTGATGGTTTTCAAAATTTGGTGCTAGCAACACATTTTGCACCCACTTCCGAAAAGTACAAGTTTGAGATTTCTAGTTCGATAATTATATATTCGATTGAATTCAGAACATCCATAAACCTCTAAAACGCAAGAAATAAATAGTCACAAGCAATTTTATCTATTGAATGGATTTTCAAAATTTCGTGCTAGCACCAAAATTTGCACACAGCACCGAAAAATACAAGTTTGATACGCTTGGTGCAACTCGTATATATTTCATCGAAACCAGGACCCCAAAAAACCCAATTGCGTAAAAAACAAGTTTCAAACAATCAATTTACAAAATTGACATATTTCAAAATTTGGTGCTGGCCCAAAATTTGGCATCCGCTGAAAAAAACAAGTTTGAAATTTCTAAATCAATTTATATGAATTCCATCCAATTGCTAACACCAAAAACCGGAGTAAATAAAAAATAGAGATGTTATAATTCATATTTAATGAAATGTAATTTTCATAAAACGTCTCAAAAAAAAGTGCCAAAAGTAGGGTTAAAAAATGGTGCTATAACTCGAAAACTACACAATATTTTTGAAAACGGTTTTCACTACTAGGAAGACAATAGATTTTTAGGAAAAGTCATAAAATTTCAGATTCCCAACTGCGTTTGTTTCAGAATTATAATAAAAAAACCACGGAGGGTCATATTGACCCCCCCCCCCCCGGGTTTAATAGGGTTAAGTGATAAGCAAAATTAAAAAGGTGAATTATCTTTTTTAGATACCAGAATTCATTTTTGTGCAAGGAAACAACACTTATAATGCTCTCTGACATGTCTGGTGTGTTACAAAAATCACTGGGATTGAACAATTGGAATTGGAATACCACTTCATGGTACACTTCACGCCACTTCCTATGTTCGCTCCAACGCCTCAACGGAGACCTTACTCGCCCAGAGGGAGCGGGTCAAGCGGGCCCACTACCAGGAGGCCTGCGAATCCCGCAGGATGCACTTCACCCCGTTGGTGTGTTCCACCGACGGTGTGTGGGGTGCGGAGGCGGCTGTATTCATCCGGCACCTTGCGGAGACCCTATGCTCTAAGAGGGTCGGGATGAGACAGCGGGGTTTAGGAGAGGTTTTGGGTGCGGTGAGGCGGCGGCTGCAGTTTGGTCTCCTTCGGGCGACCTCTCTGTGCCTCCGGGGTGGTAGGAGGCCATGGCGGGGCCTCGGGTTTGGGGATGGGGCGGGGATTCGGGGTGTTGACCCAGATATGTACTGATTACATATCTGTTTCTTTATTGTAAATATTTATTGTTAACCTGTGCTTCTATCTTAATTATTCTACTTAATTAATTTGTGATCATTTGTGCTTCGCCTGATTTTATAATTTAGTAATGGAATAATAAATTGATAATCTCCAAAAAAAAAAAACTTTACTTCATGGGGTTTTCATTGTGATTAAGTAGAGCTTTAGAAGTTTAATATTAAATTTTTTATTAAATAATACTTTTTTGTGTTTTTTGTTAATTTGAGTATTCTGTATTTGCTGGTATTGTATTTTTGGTTTTTTATTTTGTTATTAATTTTGGTGTTAATTATTTTTTATTAATCCAGGGAACACCCTTTCTTATTCACTCAGGGTCCTCACTCATTAATTCAGCCACCCTGGTTAATTCAGAACCATCTCTATTACCTCAAAAAATTCGAATGAATTTTTTTTATATAATAAGGTTTTCTAAGGTGCTGAATTGATTCAAAATGGTTTTAAATGACCTGTATAGCAATACCATTTTGTGTGATGTGTTATGTTACCAATTTCAGACGCGGGTTACCAATTTCAGTCCCCGTTTACCAATTCAAGTGACTGCTTACCAATTTCAGTCACTGGTTACCAATTCAGTTTCTGGTTACAAATTTCAGTCCCCAGTTACCAATTTCAGTTTTCGATTACCAATTTCAGTCCCTGGTTACCAATTTCAGTCACCAATTTTCTGGATGCATGCAACGAGTTCCGATCAAAAGCAAATCGGACGAGTGCTAGTCCCGCTTTTGGAGATCTCTCCGATCACGATATCTACCTTGGTGGGGTGTCTGGAATGACTATACCGCCCCTACAGTTCAAATCGTGGGCTCAACAATGTCTGGATGCACGCAACGAGTTCCTATCCGATTTGCTGTTGCCTACGGTTAATCAGACGAGCGTTAGTCCCGCTTTTGGAGATCTCTCCGATCACGATATCTACCTTGGTGGGGTGTTCGAAACGTCCATCCCTACCCTACAGTTCAACTCGAACAACTCGTGGGCTCAACCGAGCCTGAACACGCTCAACGAGTTCCGTTCCGATTCACCGTTGCCTACGGTTAATAAGACGAATGCTAGTCCCTTAGATCCTTTTGGAGTTCTCTCCGATCACAATATCTACCTTGGTGGGGTGTCTGGAACGACCTTCCCTTCCATACAGTTTAACTCGAACAACTCATGGGCTCAACCGAGCCTGAACGCGCTCAACGATTTCAGTTGCAATTCGTCATCTCCCGATGACTTAACTGATTCCTCTGGACACAGGTCGAAAGCGCGAAAACCCTTTGAGGGTATAAGTAAATTTCTAAATTAATTTATATGAATTCCATCTAAAATTGCAAACACCAAAAAACCGGTGTAAATCATATTTCATGAAATGTAAGTTTTAAAAAACGCCTCAAAAAAAGTGCCAAAAGAAGGGTTAAAAAATGGTTTTATAACTCGAAAACTTCCCAATATTTTTGAAAACCGTTTTCACTATTACGAAGACAATAGATTTTTATGAAAAGTCATAAAATTTCAGATTCGCTTTTGTTTCGGAATTCTAACAAAATAACCACGGGGGGGGGGGGGGGGGGGGTCATATTGACCCCCCACTCCGTGTTTAATAAGGTTAAGGGTGGTCCTAAGAAACCCAGGTCTGATTTCAAACAGTTAAATGCACAACAACTTGCAGTATACAATGTCATGTATATAATATCACATGTGTATAATATCAGTATACCTTCCTTGCATGTCAAACCTTGAAATGGCAAACCATCAGTTAAAACATTACTACTTACTGGATTGCCGAGATATGGTAAATCGGAGGTAATTAAACATAATATTAATTACCATCTTGGTGTGGAAAAGATTTTTCTTCTTGGTACCAGTGGTGTTGCTGCTGCAAATCTAAACTATGCAACATTTGAAGGTTTTTTTGGTATTTATCAAAGTAAAACTCAGTGGGACCACAATAAATTATCAGATCGATGAACACACATTGATGAAAGAACTCATTGGTGTTGAAGGGGTGATTCTTGTTGAAATATCAATGGCTGGTGCCAATACATTGGCTCTTCTAGACTCTTCATTACGTCATGCGACTGGAAATGAGCAGCTATTTGGAAGTAGAAAAGTCATCCTTGTTGGTGATTTTGCACAATTGCCGCCAGTGCATTCTAAGCCTATTTGGGATAGACCAACAAACCTTGCTTCAGACAGGCCAACAAATCACCACATTCGAACATCCAGTTGGATAGTGCAAATGGAGCATTTGCGCCGTGCGAGTGCATGGCCGAGGGACATGTCCAAGTGGTATTGTTCTAGAATATTAGGGTATTATTAAAGTCATTATTAACAAATGTTGCTGATGGTAAATAATAAATGCCTACCTTGATTTTGTTAAGGTAAGTTTTGTTTATACTTAGTAGGCTAAGTGGAGTGGAGTCTCATGGAGTGAATAAGCATGGTGGACAGCCCATGACTTTCTTGAGACGCATCTTAAAGGACACTGGCCTTGAAGATGCGGATGATCTAGCAAATGTCATGGGTGATAGGGAGTTGTGGCGGTGCAATTTTGTTGACAAGCCGGCACAGCATTCTTAAAAATGCAGCTGCAATGCAGCATGCCGATCCTAGTAGTAGTAGTAGGCTAACATATATAAGTATACATGGGTGTAATATTCCAAATACTCTTGTTGTGCCTGTCGATTCGTATAAATCAACAGGAACATAGACCACCCCCCCTATTTATATTACACAAATTTATGGCATGTAACACATCACACGAAATGGAATTACAATAAAAGCAGGTCATTTAAAACCAACTCAGTCTTTCACTCTTTCAATCAACTCAAAACCTTATAATATAAAAAAAATTCATTCAATTATTTTGAGTAAACGAAGGTGGTTCTGAATTAACGAGGGTGGTCTCTGAATTGTTAATAAGGGTGTTCCCTGGATTAATAAAAAATAATTCGTACCAAAATTAATAACAAAATAAAACACCAAAAATACAATACCAGCAATTACAGAAATACTCAAATTAACAAAACACACAAAAAAGAAATATTTAATAAAAAAATAAGTTTCCACCGAGAAACTCAGGGGAAACTAATTTATGACACTGTTGGTTAGCTTTACCTATAAACATCTAATTATTCTGTTATTGTAAGATTGTTGGATTGTGGAGTTTACAATCATTCCATAGGCTACTCAACTCACTCATCCTGTCATTACTGGAAAGATTAGTGTAAGTCTGCCTAGCAGACATAAGTAAGTCATGTAAGTCATGCCCTTGCTTGCCCTATTACTATTGGTATAATTGTAGGTGACTATAGTTGGAAATAAGAACTGTAATAAAAATGAAGGATAATGAAAAAATTGCTCTGCTCCAAGAGATTAATTTGCGAAAATCCAAACTGTTTGGAAAATTTAGCGATATGCAAACGAAGGAAGATCGCGTAGCAGCGTGGAAAGCCATCTTAAATGAATGTATTCAGGTTCACGGTTTCAATCCCCTTCCATCCGGAAAAGATTGGGCATATCTGCGAGATGTTACATGGAAAAACCTTCGTACATCTGCCGTAGAACGTCGTGACAAGAAGAGGCACACTGGAGCGGCCGGAGGAGGCCCTGAAGTGAAACAGTCACGTGTGGATGAGGCTGTTCTTGATATACTCGGTCGAGATTCAGCGGGAGTAAAAGGGCTCGCAATTCCAGAAACATTCGAGCATCATGTGACTAGTCATGTCGAGGAGTCCGGGGATGAAAATCGCTCGAGCTCTCTAGGTGACAACAGTGTCACAACAGTTTCCTCAACCCCCAAAGAGGCATCGACAAACTCGGGAATACTGTCAAAATCAGCTTCAAAAAAGATGGTTGTTGCTATCTCAGAGATTGAGTCGCTGAAGATGGAGAAGTTGAAATGCGAGATATTGAAATCGAAATGGGACGTTGAGGAAATAAAGCTGCGTTGCGAAAATTGACAGCTTCAAAATCAAAAACTTCAACTGGGACTTCAGAGCTCCGTGCTGAGGACCCTAGAACCTAATCAGTTGGACACATTCAACTACGATGAGCCTAAGTTGTAATCCGCCACGTTAAGGTGTAATCTGTGTAGTTTATTTTGTAATTTTGATTAAATAAATTTATCCTGTCCTGTCCTACCGGTATAGTTTCATATCATTCATAAGATTGCACGATGGGGGGGGGGGGGGGGGGGGGGGGGTGTTGTTCTCACTTTAAATTGTACCTATATTATGGGACATAGTGTAAAAAGTATCCTCGTCAATTAATTGGCATTGAGGAAAATATTTGGCGGCCGGTTGAAATTTTCAACCAGAAAACCAGTTCATAACATACGGAGTTTCTTGGGAGCCAATGCTATACAGCAGTGATCCGTGTTTTAACCAAGATACAGTAATTATATAGACTCCTTGGTTTTTAGGCAGGGTTCACACAAACCACTCACCACCTATTTTTTCATTACTATTTCAATCCAAAATATTTATAAATATTTCTAGAACTTCACATTCATGATTTTCTAGTGAAATAGTAATGAAAAAAGTAGGTGGTCAGTCATTAGTGGTCTGTCAGTCTGTGTGAACCCTGCCTAACATACACCCACAACTTTACTTCAATGACAGACTAAATCGAACCTACTGAATCCATCCATTTACGGCGGGAACCAAAAAGGTTAGTGGAGAAATCCAAAGAATTGATAATCAAAATCTCAACTTTTGACATTAAATTGAGCTTGAAATTCTGGAGAGGCCTAATTATAATCTAATTATAATAGTTTTTGCTTTATAGTAACTTTGGTAATTATTATAGTGCAAGGTATTATTTAAAAAAATAAGAAATCGATTAATTAAATAAATAAATAACAAGAAAAATAAATTTACAAATAAATAAGTATCACAAAATATATAAAGGAATAAATATAAACAATCTTATAAAATGGTTTAACTCAAGATGACTCGATATTGAATAATAGAAAATTATAAAAAACTTTCCAAAAACATGCTCAAACTATTCAAAAACCGAAAACTAGATGAACTCGTAATAGTTAAAAAAGATTAATTAGTTCTCTGCGACGAAAAAGATTTTGGTTCTCATCATCAGCAATTGGCTCATCACCAGCTTCAGGTTCTATAATGCCTCCCAAATGGAAGTCTCTTATGGCTTCTTCAGAGTCATACGGCTTCAAAAACAGGTTGTGCAACGCAACACAACAGCGTATTACATTTGCAGAATGTTCCGGGGTGAACTCCATCTTACCCAACAGGCAACGGAATTGCTGCTTGAGAAGTCCTATAGCACATTCAATGAGTCTTCTAGTTTTCTTGTGGCGGCGATTAAACCTTTCCTCTTGCTCTGTATGTGCTACGGGCACTGGTACTATAAGGTACTCTTTGTTGGCGTATGCTGAGTCTCCCAGTAACACGCCATTCCTGAAAGGTGTCCAGCCAGTGCTCAACCTTTGTTCTAGTGCGCTGTTCCGAAATACACGAGCATCGCCTACAGATCCAGGCCACCTTGCTGAGACATAGTGGAACTCCATCTTTGGGCCACAAACAAGCATACCATTGATAGAGTGGTAACCATGTCGATTGACATAGTTCGGTTCATCAACTGTCGGCCGCTTGATCTGAAAATGAGACCCGTCAATACAACCAATCACGCTTGGAAACCCAGCAAAATCGGAGAAAATCCTTACATTATCTCGAACTTCATTTTCTGCCGGCCACTTCACATTGTTAGGAAGGATGTGGTCGTTTACAAGACCAACAAAAATCCGAAGCGTGCGTGACACCGTTGACTTATGGACACCATGGCTGTCGGCGATGTCTCGCATGTTCCCTCCAGTTGCTAGGTACCGAAGGGATAACCTAATTCGCTGCTCCGAACTCAAAGCATGATTTTTCTCCGACTGCTCTAGAAACGGCCCAATCTGATCGATCAAAAGAGCCACATTTTCATCTTTGAGTCTGAATCGCTGCCTATTCTCCTCCGGTATACGGTTGAAGTTTATTCTTTCCCGATATGTTGGTCCCCTCCTTGCAGCAGCGCCTACTACTTGTGCCTCAAAGACATTATCCTCATCCGAATCTGAGTCGAACATTGCTACATACAACACAGTAAAACACTATACTAAGATTTACGAACTGAAACTAAATATTTACCGTACAGTATGTTGTTTAGATATCAAATTGAACTTAAACAAATTATTTACCATACAGTATTGTCAGACCAAGGCGTACATTTGTAAAGGCCATGAAGTCTTGTACACTGAAGGCCGGTATGTATGAAATTTATAAAAAAATTATTGGGACTTCATAGTATTGTTATACATAGCATAGAATTGCGCATCGTCGTCTAAAGAGTCGGTGAGTGATCATACCCGGTACATTGTAGATACTATATGAGCAGTAGAACACAATCATGTTAAAATAATGTTAAAATATGTGTTCTAGAATGATAGCTATTGGTTTGTTCGCTATTTCGCTATTTTTAAAATTATAATAATTTACTGTACATAATTATAATTATTTACCGTACAGTATACCAGTAAATCGAGATCCGCTCCGCAGCTAATGATTATTAAATTCTTCGGGCACAGTTCGCGTATCCGCGCCCTCTATTCTATTCTATGCTAAATCGATTAGCGTGACGGAACACCTGATCGCAAGCCACGCTAGCTTGCTCCGATCTGTCCGCACACTTCACCGTAACAAGAAGATCCACTCATATTTTACGCATAATGGTAATGTGTTCGTGCGCATTCAGGATGGTGTGAAACCTTCTCGAATCTCCTCCGAGTCCGACCTCCTTGGCTTCGGAGTTGCCAGAGCTGTATTTGTACCACCCTCTGTTCCAAATAGCGCCAACTTCTCTAGCCAACCTGCTGACGTTCTCTTCGCTCCTCCCGCGTTAGTTTGACCCCAGAGGCCAATGTGGACCCCAGGCAACCAGGGTCCTATTATTCCGCCCTACTTAATGAGAATGTTTAATTAGCTTATTACACATTTACTCTACTCTCCTATCCTATGTTTATGTTACTGTAAATTACATTCATTTCTAACTGCAATTGTTTAGGCCAAAGTTTTACTATACGTTCTTTTGTATCTGCTGTGGATTTGCCTATTATATACTGCCCCGCCTCCCAGTCCAGCTTATTAGGCTCGCCCCTACCGTAAATTCCCGACTATCCCAATAATCCATCAGGTTGTATGGACCGTGGCAATGGATGTGGTTTCTGTTTTTCTATACTAAATTCCTCTGAGTCCAAAATCTGATGTCCTACTTGTAAATCCTTTTTTCACTGGCAATGTGGATCTTTTTTAGATCACTCATCTTTTAACAATGCACCTAATAATACCAAAACTCACTACTGTAATTTCTGCTACCTCGATTTATTCCCCTTCTTGTCTGTCCCTACTGATGACTCTGATAATTTTTACTGTGAGGGTGAACCTAGCAAATCTGATGACTTTGATGAGAAAATGACGGATCGTGTGTTTGGTTCCATCAATCCCGATGATAATCTAAGTAATAATTTAATTTTAGGAGACTATTTTAATGAGAATAAATTTAATCAAACTTTTGTTGACAAGTCCGCCAATCCTTCTCTGTCAGATTTTCATCTAAATTGTAGAAGCCTAAATGCTAATCTCTCCCATACCACTGATTTTTTAGCCTGTTGGACCAAAGGTTCGACGTCCTGACTTTCTCAGAAACTTTTCTCACAACTGATACTAATCTTAGTAGTGTTTGTATTGATGGATATCACAATCCCATCTGTGACTTCCGGACCTATGGGAAGCGCTCATTGGCACGTGGGGGCACTGCTGTGTATGTTCGGAGTGAACTGGAGATGTCTGATCGTCCAGGCTTACATTTTGAAGGCCCTGAAAATTGCTGGGTCGAAATCTCTCGCCCCTGCCCGAAAAAACCATTAATTGTAGGTTGTATTTACCGTACTGGGATGGAGAAATCTCCACGGTCTTATTTATATAAAATTTGAATAATCTTCTTACTAAATTAGCTAGCTCGAACTGTGACATTGTTATTACAGGTGATACGAATTTCGATCTTCTCCTACCTAATAAGCCAGTAACCCAGGACTATTTAAATGTTTTATCTTCCAATGTTTTACGCAGACAATTAGGCAACCAACTCATATAACAGAATTTTCAAAATCTCTTATTGATCATATTATTACAAATATTTCTTCATCAATATGTTCTTCTGGTGTATTTTTGACAAAAACGGGCACTACAGACCACCTAGCTACATTTCTTGTACTTTCAAATTATTTGACCTTCTTTCGCCCTCCAGCTACTAAGTATGTATATGATTATAGTGGATCTAATAGGGAACATTTCTTTAATGACTTGAATAATGTACAATGGAATTATATGTCTCCTACGATAAGTAATAAAAATAAGTTCAATAGTTTTTATAGTCAGTTTGGCTCCTTATGTGCATCTAACTTGCCAAAGAAAGCATTAGATACAAATTCCGTTCCCAAAAAAACCATGGCTTTCTTTGGGGTTAATGATGTGCATACGGAAAAAGAACTTACTGTATGCTAAATATACAAAGGAGCCGACAACTTTAAATAGCAATAATTTTAAGTTGTACCGCAATAAGTTAACATCATTACTTAGGACAGCTGAAAAGAACTACTATGAATCAGAATTTACTAAGAACTCTAATAATATGGGTAAAACATGGAAAACTATAAATAACGTGTTAGCGCTTTTAGTAAATTATGTTCATTCGATCTCAAATTTATGTATTTTAAGACTTGTGGGGCGAGCCACGAAGTGAGTGAGCCTTAGCGTAGTGGTACCATTAATCAACCTGTCGTTCTGTCGTTCTGTCGTGTTCAATTTTAAACGTTAATAACTCAGCCAATCTTTGATGAAATCTATCCAAACTTGGTACACATGTTGTTTGGCAAAAGTTTAGAAATTTTCCAAGTAGAATTTCCGTGTGGCCTTCGAGAAGCTAAGATAATAGCAGTTAATTAGTTAATTAAGTTGATTACGGTGAAAACACCATTTTCAACCTGCCTTTTAAAGGAAATTAATTGTTTTACAGTATAAGATTTAAATAATTATAATTAAAAATTATACAGATGTAATCCACATACGCCATTCTATTATAGTTTTTAATTAGTTCAAGTGATTTGCTTTAATAATTGTGTCTTTAATTGATCTAAAGTAATTAAAACGGCATAAAAAATGGATTCTCATTAAATACTGATCATTTATTGGCCAACTTGCAAGTTGGCTGGTACATAGATGGGGGATGTGTGTGTAAGGGAGCCAGTTGCTGGGAATGCCAGTGGAGGGGTTTGTATGTAACTAGCCACACGGCTGCCAGCTAGACCTAACGAGATTGAAACCTGCATTCCCTACCTCCTATTACACTATAGAGTCTGTGTTCTTTAGTCTCAGGTAATAGACAGATCTCATTTAATGATTGTCAGTCAATAAGATTACCACTGCAGAAGGCTTATATCCAAAATTGTTTATTTCTCAAAATATTATGCTTATTATTTTTTGATGGGATTTCTGTGTATTTTAATTGTCTAAGTTTTCAGAGGCATTAACAGTATATTAAATAAATTATTTGAATATCATTCATTACTGCATCGACTGTATTTAGTACTGCGTAGATTATATTCCTATAAACCACCTGGCTTCGCATATTGAACGTGCGATTGGAAATAAGTTCGTGCTACCTTCCGTGGGTGGTAGATGTCGCGGTTATGTATTGGTGGGTGGGAAGGGTGGGGGGGGGGGTGGGGTGGGGTGGGGTGGGGGTGCAGATTTAAAGGGCTGAACACGTACTGTCCCTCTTTTTTTGATTGATTGGCGGTGTGGTTAAATTTCTAAATTTTACTAATTTATAAAGTTAAATACTGATTTTGTGATACAGTCGCTCGATATTAATTTGTATCTCATAACTGGGCCTCGTGCTGCGCGAAGGCCCCACGAACGTGTTGTTTAGTGCAGCTGAGAACTCATGCATTTATGACATATAAACCTCTGGTATGACACAATAAACGGGATTGCGCTAGTGTACCTGTCAACAAGGGCCGCTTACTGTATCGGTTGTAGCTTGCCTCCTGCCTTCCTCTCATAAGTTGGTTTATTACAGTATTTGATTATCTATTGTATTTGACTGAGATACGATACCGGGAGGATGTGACAAAACAATATAACAAGCAAATGACTGACTAATTAATTCTGTAAGAACTCAAGTGAGGTAATTTGTCTTTCTCTTTAGGAGAAACGTTTAGTCCTTCTGTACGATTATACAAATATTTCTATCGTAATTAATTTATGACAGACAACTCTCAATCGTGGTATAAATAATAATAAGAGCCTTTCTTATATTAATGGTCTGGTATATCGCCATATATTAATTATTTAGTAAGTCAGAGATAGAACAACACACTTCTATTACAATTGTCCTGATTACCACTGATACTTAATTGCATAGACCCACCGTATAAT
>JAUCBJ010000477.1:0-64953 GCA_032718475.1 Nemertoderma westbladi | reverse complement strand
AATTAAGTCAAAGAATTTCCCAAGGAACTAAGGAAGGTCGAAGATTTCCAGTACCTTGGGTCATGGATATAGAGTAGCAAAAAAGACATAGAAGTTAGGAAAGCAAAGGCATTGATTGGCAGCTCTATCAAAAATGGGTACCCTCTGGAAATTAGACCTCTCCACTCTCCAGGTTCGTTCGAGCCACACAGTTGAAAGTGTACATAATTATATATTGGGGTGAGACCTGGACACTGACGAAATCACTTGAAGACCGAATTGATGGTTGCTACACAAGACTACTAATGGCAGCCCTAAACATCAGCTGGAGACAACACATGTCTATGGTACTGTGGTACTGCAATGTCTATGGTACTATGCCATCTGTATCAACCACCCTCCGTGAACGCAGATTAAGATTCAGTGGGCACTGCTGGAGAACTTTATGGTACAATACCACCTGTATCAATCACCCTATGTTAAGATTCAGAGTGCACTGTTGGATAAGTAAACATGAGGTGATACCAGATCTACTTTTCTAATAACCAACACACGGAAAGCGTAGCTGTGGACGACCGGCTGGCTATAACATATAAAGACCAAATTTAAAGGGATACTGGATTTGAGAGAAACGAATTTGCGACAACTATGGAGAATCGGGAAGCCTGGAAGGATCTCATTTCCATTGTACGAGCTCGCTCGCGACCTAGTAGTAGTAGTAGTAGTAATACAAAGATTAAAATGAAAAATGTATTACATGTTTTATTAAACTTAGTTTTAGTTTTATTTTTATCATTAATATAAATTATAGTTCAATACAACAAAAGTGGTTCAAGGTTCAAGGTCAAATTTGATGGTGGGGCAGTTACTGAATTGCGACACATGGATTATTATTCGTTGATTGTCAGGTCAGGTATTCTAGGTCATTGATCAAGAAAACTTGCCACCTCCATGCAGCATAAAGGAGGTGCCACCTGTAGCTGCATAGACCCTCTTACTAGGGCAAATCTGGTCCTGTAACTAGGACCCCCTTCGTTCTGGGATAAGGATGCCCTTGGTCCTGGATTAAGGACCCATATACTTGGCTGCAGGGGTATATGGCCTGACCAGGCAGATGGTGATCTACCAATGGCTGGTCAGGAGTAGAGTGTTATCATGTCCACTCTGAGAGCACTTCACTGCGACCTGCACCTGGTAGCAAGGGTACAGGGCATGACCCAGCAGATGAGCTGCAACAGCCAATGGTGGGTCATGTGCGCCAGAGTAGATATGGGTGATGGGCCTCATATCTGACTCCATTGCGACACCCACCCTGTGGAATGGCAAACCAGGGTGTGGTATTTGCCCCGAGAGCTGACTCGGCAAAAAAGCACCTCCCAACCCCCACTATGGATTACATTAGCAATGCGGAGGTCCGGCCACTAGAGGCCAGTGGAATTACCGGACACAATCGGCCTCACAGGCATCAGTTAACTCCTGACCGGCTGCCTGTCTCACCCCCTACTGGAGAGAGAGCAGCCAACAATTCTTTGAGTCCCTTTCCTGATGACCTTTCTGGCCCAAACCCTGGGTCACCAGGGAGGCCAGATTGTGATGGGGAGAGGGATTCTGGAGTTGGAGGCTACTCTCACGTTCCACCCCGACCAACAAAGCCATTGGTGAATCTGAGGCAAGTCACTAGACTAGCCTCAGTAAACACCCTAACACTCGGGTCCCCAATGCGACAAGGTGAGCTGACTGCCTTGGCAGATAAGCTTTCTCTTAACGCAGTGGGTGTTCAAGAGCACCGAATGCAGACTGGACAGACTGATGAGGTTCTGATTAAGGACATGGGGGGCGGTTGGCGACTCGCCCTCGCGTCAGCAGATGATAGTGGCAATGGAGGAATTGGTCTATTGATGAATCCAACTGCACATGCAGCATTGGACAAAATAGACCAAATCTCTAACCGCATCATCCGTTGCCACTTCTCATGTTCTGGAAGACTGGCTAAGAAGTTTCCTAAGGTGGTTCTGATTGTGTGCTACTCTCCAACTAGTGTTGCCCCTGTAGAGGAGGTGGAAAATTTCTACCACAATCTACAAGCAGCTACTGATGGAGTGGATCAGCATGCATTCTTAACATTCCTGGGAGACTTTAATGCAAGTCTGCATCAATCACCTACATCGCCCTGGGTCTATAGCAATAGTGTTAACCGAAATTATGTCCATCTTCAGGATTTTATCTCTGGAAATGGATTGTTTTCGGCTGGAACCCAGTTCAAGAAGCGAACTGGAAAGCTATGGACTCATAGTGGACCCAGTGGTCACAAGTCCCAGATAGACCATATTCTGTTTCGTAGGAAATACAGGAGCTCTATACAAGACTGTAATGCATTTACACTTCGACCCTTCTCCAGTGATCACCGCCTTATTGTGGCCAAGGTAAGACTTAGTCTGCGTGCTAGCAGAACAATGAAATCTGCCTTGCCGCGGCATGACTGGTCCTCTCTGTTGCAACAGCCAAGTGTGAGATCCAGCTTCACACTACAGCTGAGCAACAGGTATGAGGCTCTTGCCTCTGAGGCGGCAGATCACTGTGAGGGCTATACTGCCTTTACAGAAGCAGTTAAGTTAGCAGCTGCAGAAACAGTTCCTGTATACCCTCGAAACAGGAAAAGGGCCCCCTGGACTGACAACAAAATTCAGAAGTGCCGAAATGACCTTCATAAGGCGCAGAAAGAGTCCCGACTCAAACAGACTACAGCGGCCAAGAATGCAGTTAAGGCTGCATCTAGGTCCCTGAACAGGCAGTACTCTGTTAATCTACAGGAGCTAATAAAGCAACAGGTTGATGCCATCAATGATGCTGACGACAACAGGCAATCATCCCAGGCATGGAAATCGATCAATTTGCTTACTGGGCGGAAAAGCCAACCAACCACCAAGGTTAAGGCTGAATCACCAGCCGATCGCCTCAATGGTTGGAAAGCCCACTTTGAAAAGCTCCTCAATAATGACAGGGTATTGCCTGATAACTTTATAGAAGTAAAAGTGTCTGAGTCTGTACTCCCAGATATTCCCATTGGCGATATCTCCTTTGCAGAAGTGAAGGCTGCTGCAAAGAGCATTAAGACCAATCGTGCCAGTGGAGTAGATGGTGTTCCCCCTGAGGTCTTTAAAATACCTGAGTGTTTAAAGCTCATCTATCCCATCATAGTAGACATGTACCGAACAACAAGAGTCCCACAAGAAATGAAAACAAATAAGTTGGTGCCAGTTCCCAAGAAGGGCAACCTAACACTCTATGGTTCTTTTCGGGGAATCTCATTGATCTCGATTGCTGCAAAGCTATACAATAGGATTCTATTAAATCGCATCAGGGATCCCATTGAGAGACTGCTCCGTGGAAATCAGAATGGGTTCCGTAAAGGTCGTGGGACCATGGAGCCCATTTTGGCACTTAGAAGGATAATTGAAGAATTATCAAAAAAGAAAGACAGGCATCTGGCTGTTATCTTTGTTGACTTCTTCAAGGCCTTTGATTCAGTCTCTCGCTCACGTATGTTCAGCATACTTTCATTATATGGGATTCCTGATGAAATTATTGCAGCAATCAGATCAGTATACGATGGTTCGACAACATTTGTGTCTACTGTTGACGGTGACACAGAACCATTTGAAGTGTTATGGGGCGTCCTCCAAGGAGACACACTTGCACCATTCTTGTTCATTATTGTGGTTGACTATGTTCTACGCATGTCCTTAGATCATCATTAATGATGATGGGGTGATGATAACTCCACCTACTGGCTCCAGAAGTCGAGGAAATCCTGCCAAGTACCTAACTGATCTAGACTTTGCTGATGACTTAGGAGTACTCTCAGAAACATTAGAGGGAGCCCGACGGCTCCTCAGCTCATTAGAACATGCTGCTTCTAGTGTTGGTCTTTTTATTAACTCCAGAAAGACCAAAATTTTGACAGTTAACTTTGAAAGTCCTCAGCAAGTCTCTGATTGGATGAGCATAAGCTCAAAGGATGGTATGCTTGAGCATGTGGACGACTTCTGTTACCTGGGATCATGGATCCGGAAGTCAGGTGAGGACCTTCGAATACGTAAGGGAAAGGCATGGACAGCCTTGAATAGGCTTGGAGGTGTCTCATTGGTTCCCCCAAGCTTGACACTAGAACAAAATAGCCTCCACTTTGCAGGACATTGCTTTCGCCGTGAGGACCAGCCAGTGCATAATCTTGTACTTTGGCAGCCTCATGGAGTGAATAAGCATGGTGGACAGCCCATGACTTTCTTGAGACGCATCTTAAAGGACACTGGCCTTGAAAATGCGGATGATCTAGCAAATGTCATGGGTGATAGGGAGTTGTGGCTGTGCAATTTTATTGACAAGCCGGCACAGCATTCTTAAAAATGCAGCTGCAATGCAGCATGCCGATCCTAGTAGTATTATTCGTAGGCCTACTATTGCACTATATATTATATTAATATTATTACCATATATTATTAAACAATTTAAACAATATGTAATTTATTGTATCTTTAGCAAAATTTTTATTACTGTACGCCTATTATAGGCCAAAACAACAACATTAACACAAATAATTAACTTATCAGATATTCCAAAACCAACATTCAGGCACTGGAACATATTGAAACAATATTTCAAGTAGGCCTGTAAAAGGCTACATACGAATTAAGATCAAATAATAACTATTTATTGTACTGTAAATAAAATATGCTTCATTTACCATTCGACCCGAGATCTGTCAGATCGATATAAGTAAGTCGGATTGAGGGGCGAAAATGAAAATAACGTGTTTTATTTACCGTACAATAAATAATTATTATTTCTGTTACTATTTCATATATCATCGACTGCATGGAGACCGTGTTGCCTATGAGGATGGTAATGAGGAAGCAATAGAAGAGGAACCAATGGGATCGCGGCTCCCGGGTGACTGCATGGAGGCTGTTACTTATCTACTTTAGAAACGCAGCAGTCTCAGTGCCAGCTCAACAATTAATACTGTACATTGCATATGTCTAAATTTATGTCAAAGTTACAAAGCAAACACTATAATTTATGTATTTAAAAAACATTCGTTAAGGTGGGTATGATTAATTTAATATAACAAAAGTGGTTCAAGGTCTACACCCGACAAGTAACAAAAATAAGGTTTCACAGCGAGCTTTCTGCCTCTCCTAGAGGCCTAACTCAGGCTTTATTAAAGTTAGAAGTACAGTAAGAATAAATGCTGAAATACCACAACAAGACAGGTAGGCCTACTGGTACAACTAAAAACAGTGGCATGGGACTCCCTCGCGCAGCACGAGCCAAACACTCTACGACCAAACGGTTAAATAATTTATTACTCTTTATTATTAGGTATTTATTCTAACTGGTTGTACCGGTAGGCCTACCTGTATTGTTGTGGTATTTCAGCATTTATTCTTACTGTACTTCTAACTTTAATAAAGCCTGAGTAAGGCCTCTAGGAGAGGCAGAAAGTTCACTGTGAAACCCTTTCTTTTTGTTACTTGTCGGTGGGTGTAGACTTGAACCACTTTTGTTGTATTAATTAATCATCCCCACCTTACCTATAATGTTCTTTAAATTTATAAATTATAGTGTTTGCTTTGTAACTTTGACATAAATTTAGACATGTAATTTATTAATGATTGAGCTGGCACTGAAACTGCTGCGTTTCTAAAGTAGATAGGTAACAGCCTCCATGCAGTCACTCGGGAGCCGTGATTCCATCGGTTCCTCATTGCCATCCACATCTGCCTCCATGCAGTTGATGATATTAAAACGAATTAAGATAAAATAATAACGGAAGCTATTGCTGCATGTGGAACCACCAGACCCAAACGAAAGTCAAAACAATGGTTTGACAGCAGTTGCTACAATGCCAAACGAAAACTGCGGAATGCCCTCGAGAGTATGAAACAAAACCCATCACAACCTTCCCGTGAGCAATACCAGGCTCAACAAAAGGACTACAAGATTCTCTTAACAAATAAGAAAAAAAGTTTTCCTTACACAACGTGAACACAGTCTGATTAAGAGATGTGAATCCAAAGACTCAATGTTCTGGAACATAACTACCGGACGCCGTAAGTCAACTTGTGGCGCTCAACAGGTCACTGCAGAAGCATGGTCTGACCATTTCTCTGCATTACTAACAGCTGATGAACCACCTACTCTCCCTGACCTTCCGGATCAACCAAACGCCGATTTGGATGCACCAATAAAGGACTCTGAAGTAACTGCTTCTGTATACTCTCAAAAGAATAACAAATCCACTCGGCCAGACGGTATTTCAAACGAATCCTTGAAAGCTGGATTTGGTCACCTACTTCCATACATTTTAACTTTCTTCCTCCTTTGTTTCTCCACTGCATCATGCCCCGCAAGGTGGCTTATGTCATACCTAATCCCACTCTACAAAGGAAAAGGTTCCAAATCAGCTCCGGGTAACTACCGGGGAATAGCATTATTATCATGTTTCTTGAAGACCTATTCCACCGTATTATATAACAGACTGTACCTTTGGGCCGAGTTAACCAATGTAATTCCAGCCTGTCAATATGGATTTCGCCGAGGTCGTTCAACACTAATGGCGGTCAATCTACTCTATAAACGAATTAAATCTGCCCTTGCACCATCCGGAGGCCACATCTACTTCGTTTTTGTGGATTTCTCGAAGGCGTTCGACTCGATTGACCGTCCCAAATTAGCTCACAAACTATCAACAATCGGGGTCAGCAAACACTTCATATCAGTTATCTGGGCGATTATAGCCACCAATTACATATGTATTTGCTTTGGTATCTTTATCTCAGAACCAATCACCCAAACTATAGGCCTCGCCCAAGGTGATAAATTATCACCGTTACTGTTCAGCTTATTCATCTACGACTTGCCGCCTATCCTGATAGCGATTGGTTGCTGGGTTATAATGTACGCAGATGACGTTGCTATCACCGCAAACACAATCGAAGATGTGCAGGTTGCCCTCGATGCTCTATCGGTATACTGTGATTCCAATAACCTAAATGTAAATACATCCAAAACAAAGGCGATGAAGTTCCGACGCGGTGGTCATCTGGCGAGATCTGACCAGTTGCATTATAAGGGATCCAAAATAGAGTTTGTCAACACATTTAATTACCTTGGTGTCACACTCACTACAAAAAACGTATCAAGTGGCCATTTCAAAGAAAAATACAAAAAAGCTATAGCCTGCTGCATGATGCTATCGACAAAAGTGAAACTAACCTGCACCAACGCTACCACCGCTAGGAAGCTCTGGGCTGCTATAATTCTCCCTGCTATTACCTATGGGTGCAGCGTGTTTACATCAGACCCCGTGGAAGAACTCAACCACGTCGCTAAAGTAAGGGCGTTCTACTGGAAACTGTGGTGTGGAGTGACGAAATTTTCCTCCTCTACAGCCATTCTAAGCGCAGTTGACCACGCAACGACCTCTGGTTGTAATGAGATCAACATAAACAACCTAACGGGTCACCGCCGTCGCGCCGCTGCACTCTTTCTATCTAATGGTTTTCATCACAAATTCTGCACGAGCAAGTGTTGGCGTCCTACACCCGATTGCGTCTGCTCTCTGTGTGCCAAGCAGTGCACAGACAAACATCACTTTAACAAGTGCTGCAAAGTACCACGTCTCGACTGCGAGATCCGCTCCGCTCTCTACCTAAATGACCTACCTTAATTTTTAATTAATATAAATCCTTTTATCCGGTTATGTGCCTTTTTTTCTTTTTTTTATCTAATACTAATACAATACATCGTTCTCTACTTTTACTGTAAGTGCAACTAAAATTATATTCTTTAATTCTTCATAATTTTTCCATGTGGAAAATATACGCCCCATTTGATTCATTAAGATAAAATAATAACTATATTTATCTATTCGACGACGAATACAAAACGATCCACTGATTACCGCTATGAAAACGTTTACCCAGATTTCGTAGCTCGCCTCACATTGTCAATTAATGACAGTTAAGGTGTTATTTATCTTATACCTAAAAGATAATCTACTTTTTAAATATTTATTTATGAATCTTAATTGCAAGAGCTGATGACGATTCGGTTACATTTGCGTTTCTATGGTTATTGGAGAAGTCATTCTAACATTGTTATTGTTTTTTTTAATATTTGATAACGTTTTATTAATGGAATAGGAAATATATTGTCATATATTTCTGGCACAGTATTGTGCCAAATCGCACTCAAGTATTGTGCCGTCGACGACAGACAAGGGCATGGCCTATATGGACTTAGACTGATAGACTGATATAGGACTTATTATATTATGTACCGGTAAGGGCGAGTTGATTGACTGACTCGGTTTGTCTTTGGTACTGCCCCTGTACACGGTACCTGGGTACCGAAGCCTATGCCTATATCAGTACCGTATATTATTGTGTACCATATATACTGATATACATTATATGAGATCGAAGGAATACCAGCACCGACCATTGAATATATTTTACTTATACCTCGTCGATCCCTAACAACGACGACACACTTCGAACCGGATTATTTGATCAGCCTTCGGCCTAACGTCAACCGTCATTTATCAAATCCCGCCTGACTAATGGTAATGACTGAATGATGGATCCTACAGACCTATGTATATCTAGTAGGCCTAACGGCTATTACGGTCTACTGCCGTCCCTAGCCTAAGCCTAACTCGGTAAGTTGACATATACCACTCTGCCATACCGGTAAGTGGATATCTACCATCCGAAGGCCTATCTGTTCAACGGTATCAAACCTATCCATATCTGTGCTTCTGTTCACCAGAACTCCAGCTTCTGTTAGTCACAGAATGTCTGACAGTGAAACTGATACAAACGAAACTCTGCCAGCTACGAATATTTCTCAGCCAAATGGGCCTGGGGTCAGTTTGAACCAAAATGAAACTGAGACCCTAAAAAGGGCTCGTAAACAAGCCCGTACAAAGGCCAATAACCTTATCGCCGATCTTTTAAACTATAAATCTATGGGTCCGAATGTAGATATTGATGACCTTGCTTACAAAATTCATCAATTGGAGAATCACCGAATTAGCTTATCCAACCTAAATGACCAGCTTGCTTTATCTGGCTGTGTTGATTCCATTACCGGTAAATATGATCAGGAAATCGATGAAATTCTTTTTAAGTCAAACCGCCTTCTTACTCGGTTAGAAAAATCGGTAGATATTATTTCCTCTTCTAACTCAGTTAGCAACTCAACCAATTCTGAAGATGCTACTGGGTTACCTAATGGATGGACTCGAAGCAACTTCCCAAAACTATCCAATAGCCATCAATCTCCTGAAACAACGCTATGGTAATCCTAATTTCCTGATAGGAGTTTATGCCACTAAATTATGCAATCAACCTAGCATACCATGTAATGATGTCCAAACATTCAGGAAATCTCTTAATTCTTTCCAGTCTGCACTCAGACAAATTAAGTGTCTTGCTTTGGAAATTGATGAGACAAATAAATCTGCCTCTTCTTCTCCAGATTCACAGTCCGATTTAACTTCTCTGCTAATTGCCCCACTTCTCCTTCAGAAACTTCCTCCGGATGTTGTTCTTGAATGGAACCGTCTTCACACCACAGACCGCTTCAATTTGGAAGGTTTATTGTGTTTTGCGCATTCTGAGTTAGAGACTCGTGAATCTATGGATTTCACCAACCAAACATTGAAATCGATGGCTGGTAGACCGCCTATCTCTGCTACAAGACAGTATCAGCCAGCAACAATAGCTGCTCTTCCGGTTTCAGAATCCATTAGACTCTGTCCAGCCTGTAAGGGTAAACCCCATAGTATAAAATATTGTAGAGAATTTGAATCCAAAACTCCACATGAACGTGGTAAATTAATAAAATCCTCCGGGTATTGTGAGAATTGTCTTGGTCCACACAATATCTATAACTGCTCGTCAACTGGCACCTGCCGTTTTTGTGGTAGGAATCATCATTCGATGCTTTGTTATGCAAGAACTAAATCATCTAAAATGTCTTGAGTTGGAGATTCACCTTATGTGGTTAAGTCCCCAGTGGCCAAGTGTTCATCTAACCCCCCTCAGCGTCCACCTAGTAGTAAACTTAATGTAACACCCACTGGTCAACAACTGTCTCCCAATGTGTCTCCATGGCAACCATCCTCCAGGATCGAACCTTCGATACCTGCTATTGAGTCCAGATCCTGCTCCATCTTTGTTAAGATTGCCCGGGCGTTTATTACCCCACCAAATTCAGATGAAGGAATTTGGATTTCAGTATACTTAGACGATGGGTCGAAAAGGTCTTATGTGATCAATGATATTACTAATCAGATATCTTTACCAGTTATTACTCACCAACAGTTCACTACTGGTGCATTTGGTGGTCATCTAAGTACACAGGATTCTTTCCTAGTCTCATTTTCAGTTAGAAGTCAATTTTCTCCAACGCCTTTGGCTCTATCTGCATGGACTACTCCCATAGTCTGTTCACCTCTCACTCAAGAATATATGCCTTGCCTACCTCCTAACTTGGACCATCTTCATCCTTGGGCTGATGATTTTAATGGAGGCCCACGCACTATCTCTTTAATGATTGGTGCTGACCAACTCCACTTAGTAACTGGCGAAACCCTCTATAATGTTGGTCTACCCCGTCCAGTTTCTACCTTCTTCGGTTTTGTTTTATCGGGTCCTCTAGTGACTGGGAATCTTGCCTCCCAAACCCACTATGTATGATGGATGGACTCAGAATGATGTAATATGATGGATCCTACAGACCTATGTATATCTAGTAGGCCTAACGGCTATTACGGTCTACTGCCGTCCCTAGCCTAAGCCTAACTCGGTAAGTTGACATATACCACTCTGCCATACCGGTAAGTGGATATCTACCATCCGAAGGCCTATCTGTTCAACGGTATCAAACCTATCCATATCTGTGCTTCTGTTCACCAGAACTCCAGCTTCTGTTAGTCACAGAATGTCTGACAGTGAAACTGATACAAACGAAACTCTGCCAGCTACGAATATTTCTCAGCCAAATGGGCCTGGGGTCAGTTTGAACCAAAATGACACTGAGACCCTAAAAAGGGCTCGTAAACAAGCCCGTACAAAGGCCAATAACCTTATCGCCGATCTTTTAAACTATAAATCTATGGGTCCGAATGTAGATATTGATGACCTTGCTTACAAAATTCATCAATTGGAGAATCACCGAATTAGCTTATCCAACCTAAATGACCAGCTTGCTTTATCTGGCTGTGTTGATTCCATTACCGGTAAATATGATCAGGAAATCGATGAAATTCTTTTTAAGTCAAACCGCCTTCTTACTCGGTTAGAAAAATCGGTAGATATTATTTCCTCTTCTAACTCAGTTAGCAACTCAACCAATTCTGAAGATGCTACTGGGTTACCTAATGGATGGACTCGAAGCAACTTCCCAAAACTATCCAATAGCCATCAATCTCCTGAAACAACGCTATGGTAATCCTAATTTCCTGATAGGAGTTTATGCCACTAAATTATGCAATCAACCTAGCATACCATGTAATGATGTCCAAACATTCAGGAAATCTCTTAATTCTTTCCAGTCTGCACTCAGACAAATTAAGTGTCTTGCTTTGGAAATTGATGAGACAAATAAATCTGCCTCTTCTTCTCCAGATTCACAGTCCGATTTAACTTCTCTACTAATTGCCCCACTTCTCCTTCAGAAACTTCCTCCGGATGTTGTTCTTGAATGGAACCGTCTTCACACCACAGACCGCTTCAATTTGGAAGGTTTATTGTGTTTTGCGCATTCTGAGTTAGAGACTCGTGAATCTATGGATTTCACCAACCAAACATTGAAATCGATGGCTGGTAGACCGCCTATCTCTGCTACAAGACAGTATCAGCCAGCAACAATAGCTGCTCTTCCGGTTTCAGAATCCATTAGACTCTGTCCAGCCTGTAAGGGTAAACCCCATAGTATAAAATATTGTAGAGAATTTGAATCCAAAACTCCACATGAACGTGGTAAATTAATAAAATCCTCCGGGTATTGTGAGAATTGTCTTGGTCCACACAATATCTATAACTGCTCGTCAACTGGCACCTGCCGTTTTTGTGGTAGGAATCATCATTCGATGCTTTGTTATGCAAGAACTAAATCATCTAAAATGTCTTGAGTTGGAGATTCACCTTATGTGGTTAAGTCCCCAGTGGCCAAGTGTTCATCTAACCCCCCTCAGCGTCCACCTAGTAGTAAACTTAATGTGACACCCACTGGTCAACAACTGTCTCCCAATGTGTCTCCATGACAACCATCCTCCAGGATCGAACCTTCGATACCTGCTATTGAGTCCAGATCCTGCTCCATCTTTGTTAAGATTGCCCGGGCGTTTATTACCCCACCAAATTCAGATGAAGGAATTTGGATTTCAGTATACTTAGACGATGGGTCGAAAAGGTCTTATGTGATCAATGATATTACTAATCAGATATCTTTACCAGTTATTACTCACCAACAGTTCACTACTGGTGCATTTGGTGGTCATCTAAGTACACAGGATTCTTTCCTAGTCTCATTTTCAGTTAGAAGTCAATTTTCTCCAACGCCTTTGGCTCTATCTGCATGGACTACTCCCATAGTCTGTTCACCTCTCACTCAAGAATATATGCCTTGCCTACCTCCTAACTTGGACCATCTTCATCCTTGGGCTGATGATTTTAATGGAGGCCCACGCACTATCTCTTTAATGATTGGTGCTGACCAACTCCACTTAGTAACTGGCGAAACCCTCTATAATGTTGGTCTACCCCGTCCAGTTTCTACCTTCTTCGGTTTTGTTTTATCGGGTCCTCTAGTGACTGGGAATCTTGCCTCCCAAACCCACTATACACCGTCTATGCTTGTTAGTGAGCCTGACATTGCCCAACTTTGGTCCTTGGAAACGATTGGAATTCGGGATTCCCTCCTTGACCAAGATGGCGATATTTTCCCTCAACCAGCCAAATCCACAGTCAATAATAACCGCTACCAGGTTCAATTGCCATTTCTAGGTCATAAACGTCCTTTGCCTAACTCATCTATTGTTGCCAGACAGCAAAGTCGAACTATGACTCGTGTAAGTGCTGCTCATCTTCCGTTGTATACTGGAAAAATAGCGAAGCTCCAGCTTGATAACATAGTTGAACTCTCCACAACTGCCGATAATGTTGGATACTTTCTACCCCATCATGGTGTTTGGAAACATGATAAACTGCGTGTGGTCTTTAATGGCTCCTCCAGTGATAGCAAAGGCACTAGCCTTAATGACTGCCTAGACTCTGGTCCTAACCTATTAGGATCTATGGTTGACATAACCTTAAGGGCTCGCCTTCGACCCTATCTAGTTGTTGCAGATATAGTTGCTGCTTTTCACCAGATAGAACTCCACCCATCCAACCGGCAGTGGGTTAAGTTTTTCTGGGGCAATGAATCTTGGCAATTTATCAGAGTTCCATTTGGCCTTATATCCAGCCCATACCATCTCCATTCGGTTGCAATTCACCATATCACGGAGAATACTGATGCTTGCTTTGCTGCTCAACTGATTTCATCACTATATTGTGATGATGTTTTCCGCAGTGAAGATCATCTATCTACAGCCCAGGACTTCCTACGACGAGCTATTCATCTGTTCAGCTTGGCTGCTATGGAGCTCAAACCGGTTGACAATCCCAATAAGATACTTGGTGTACCTTTGAACACTAATGAGGACACTATCTATGTTGATGTAACTGTTGTCGATATCCCTACATCTTTTACCCGTCGTAATCTTATCCGTTCATTCTCCAAGGTCATTGACTCTTTGGGACTCTGCTATCCTTGGACAATTCGACCTCGATTACTTCTTCAACAGTCTTGGTCTGAAGGTGGTCGTTGGGATGATCCCGTATCTCCCAATATCCAAGCTCAGTGGATCAGCTGGGCAAATGAAGCCACTACACAACATACCCCAATATTCCCACGATGTGTTTATATCAATGACAATTGTGTATTGCATATCTTCTGTGATGCCTCCAAATTGCCTATGCTTGTCTGGCCTATATCGTCCATCCTGGAGAATCCTCGACACTTTTCTTTGGGAAAGCTCGTGTGGCCCCTCTCAAACCGAAGCATAGTATACCTCGCCTAGAACAACTAGGTGCTACTTTAGGTGCTCGTGTAGCACATCACCTCTGCCTCGACGTCATTCAACCTCAACGTGTTGTCATATGGACAGATTCAATGGCAGTTCTTTGGTGGTTACGAAAGGGTGTTTCTAAACGTGACATCTTTGTTGCTAATCGCCTTCTAGAGATAACCAAGCTCATCCCGTCTGATCATAGTGGTTATGAGTGGCGCTATGTTCCTTCTCAAAGCAACCCTGCAGATATACCAACCCGAGGATGTAGTCTTTCTCAATTAGCTGATTCGGCCCTCTATAAAGAAGGGCCTCCATTTCTCATTGATGAAGAATGTAACTGGCCCAGTAGTCCGACTCCTCCAGCTCAGTTATTAGTGATATCTGAACCACAGACAAATTCACTAACTCCAATCGTTTCTCTTAAGAAATATTCTAGCTTCGATACTTTGATTCGGGTTGTTGCTTACATTCACCGTTTCATTCATAACTGTACCCAAAAATCTGCCGCTGCACGCAGGAAGGGTGCATTAGTTGGATCAGAACTGACATCAGCTACCAACTATCTTATAAGATTGGAACAGAGACATCTCTTTGCTGATGAATTCCAGATGCTATCTGCAGATCCTTCTGCTGCCTTGCCTAAATCATCTTCATTGTGGCGATATCATCCTACTCTGTTTAATGGCTTAATTGTCTTGGTTCCACGCAACCGCCAGGAACCCACCTTACCAATACTCCCCTATAAGAGTCCTTTAACATCCCTGTTGGTAAAACATTTCCATAGTGCTCTTTGCCATCAAGGTTATGATGCTACACTTTCTGAAATTCGTACACGATTTTGGATCCCAAAGGGACGTGCATTGGTACGCAAACTCATTTTCGATTGCCGCAAATGTCATCGTTATCGCTGTGTTCCATACCGTAGTTCTGAATCTGCCTTACAACCATTTCGGATTCAACCTACAGTGCCATTTCGGCATGTGGGCGTTGATTTCTTTGGTCCATTATATTTAAAGGAGAAAATTAAAGCCTGGGCTATTCTATTCACCTGTGCCTGTGTCCGGGCCATCCACCTGGAGATTGTTTCAGACCAATCGGCTGCAACTACACATCTGGCCTTTCGTAAGTTTTTGGCCCGTCGAGTCCGGCCCCTTACTCCTATTACTTTTCATTCTGATAATGTGAAAACATTTCGCAAATTATCTTGCATGAAATTCCCATCGCATGTGGTGGATTGGGAATTTATTCCTGCTCGTAGTCCTGCATGGGGAGGATTTTGGGAACGAATGGTGAAGACTGTAAAATTTTGCATGAAGACTCTTTGCCACAAGCTCTTACTTACCTTGCCCCAACTTGAAGCCGTGGTATGTGAAGTTGAAGCTGTTGTGAATCTGCGGCCATTGTTGCCAGTCTCCACAGATCCCAATGATGCAAATTCAATAACCCCCGCCCACTTCCTATATGGTTCACCACCGCCAGTTTCGGATCTTGAAATTGACACGGTGGTAATTGCAGAACCAGATATCCGTCGATCACTATTACAAAGGGAACGTGCCAATCGTGAGGTTTGGAAGTTGTTTTCATCGCGATATATGAATACTCTCGCAACATGGCGCACAACAGGTTCCAGTGGCATCCCTCCTACCATTGGGGACCTAGTTCTAGTCCACCAGGATTCACCCCGTTCCCGTTGGCCTTTGGCCCGCATTGTGGGCCTTACAACAGGTGTTGATGGCATACCCCGATCCGCAACAATTCTCCTCCGTGGTCGCCATACAACTCGTGCGGTCAATAAACTGTTACCCCTTGAGCGTTCAACCATCCCCAATCGTGGGGGCAGGGTGCCTCTTGATCAGGATCACCCTGCAATCAATCATCATGGGGATGCAGCATCATCTTCCAACTGCCCAATGCCTCAACAACCACCACCTAATTGCGAACAACTGAATCCCATGGGTTCCTACCGAACTGCATCTGGACGTGCTGTGCGCCCACCCATGTGTTATGGTTATTGCAAACCATAGATTGGTTGCAACGTGGGGGTGTGCCGTCGACGACAGACAAGGGCATGGCCTATATGGACTTAGACTGATAGACTGATATAGGACTTATTATATTATGTACCGGTAAGGGCGAGTTGATTGACTGACTCGGTTTGTCTTTGGTACTGCCCCTGTACACGGTACCTGGGTACCGAAGCCTATGCCTATATCAGTACCGTATATTATTGTGTACCATATATACTGATATACATTATATGAGATCGAAGGAATACCAGCACCGACCATTGAATATATTTTACTTATACCTCGTCGATCCCTAACAACGACGACACAAGTATAGGCTATATAGCATAGACCCAAGAAAAATGTTTAATATAAGTGAATGATTCACCAATTATCTTTGTAAACCATATTACAGTATAATATTTTTAAATAGACCCATTTTAAATTAGTTTGAGATGTTTGTATACCATGTCTTGCGACTTGATCTTTCCACTTAGCTGTAGGAATATAATAGGGATTTCGTTCGGTCTTTGGGCAGTGCAACCCTGGGAGATAGATATTAAATGGGAATATCGATTTAGATTTTACTGTATTGCTTACTGAAAAAATAATTAATTCGGCCTTGAGTAGATTAAAAAGTGGGAAATTATTATTATTTCTTTTATTCGTACACATAGTTACAATTATATGGTACACTTTAGCACAAATTAATACAGTGGTACGTACATAGATACACATAATGCATACACAGACGATAAATCAACTACGACGAAGAAATAAAGTCTAATAAATCCTTAATTTCCGAACTTGAAAAACCGGGTATTTCAGAATATCCAACTAACGAATCTATTAAATCCCTGCAGGTTTCAATTTTCCAATTTTCTCCTGCAGGTGTATGAACAATACTTTAATTTATTCACTACTACAGATGGTGTCAATTCCTTAATATCTACTACCCTACAATCATTCGCAATACATCTAAGATTATTACCGCTAATACTTCGACAATCAGTAGTAAATAAATTCGCAAGAAATCTGACGCAAAGCCTATCTGATTTACAAATTGAGTTACAAAAAGATACAAAATTTTTACAGAGTATCACCCACGGGTGCAAAAAACCCACAACATTCTGAACAATAAATCTGTGCACGTTAAAAGGAAGGCGACATAAAATTCGTACATTCGTATTCCAACTAGTTAAAATTCGACGACATTCGTCTGACCAAAGGTTCCAAGTACAGCTACCGTAGAACGACATAGCATATAATTTCTGTAATTTCGTAACATTACTTGGATGTGCAAAACCGAATTCTTGTCTGATATTATTCAGCTTTCCAACAAACAGACCTTTTTTACGTAGAATATCGACATTTAGAGTGCACTTGAAACCTAGAGTAATTCCTAGATGAATTGCATCTTTTACCCAAGGCAGCAAAATATTATTAATAAAAAGTTTCCGCTGTGGGGGATTCCATGAAAAACCAAACGGGATGCATTTGCACTTACATTTAGCTACATCAGCATTGGTACTCAGACGTAAATTAAATGCACTACAAAATTTTATACAAATGTCTATCATATATTGTAAACCTATCACAGAAGGGCAAAGCAAAAGCACATCATCAGCGTAGGCTAGAACCCCAAAATACTGGCTACCAATATAACATCCTACTTTACAATTACGTAAGGATTTAATAAGTATATTCAAAACAATACAGAAAAGTATTGGCGAGCAAACAGACCCTTGTCGGACGCCGTTTGAAATCAAAAATTGTGATGAGAGACACCCTAACCATTTCACTGCACATAACTGATTACGGTAAATAAAAATAAGACACCTTAAATAGAGAACAGAAAAACCTTTTTTCAGTAATTCTAGAAATAGTTTAGGCCATTCGATAAATTCAAAAGCTTTAGTAAAATCTAAAAGGCAGCCATAAACAGGAGTCGAGTGCTTCAGATAATAATTAATTACTTCAGACGCAGACCATGTGCACATAACCGTACTAGAATTAGTACAAAAACCGAATTGTAAATCATCAAACTTCAACTTATCACCTTCACTAATTATCATTACCCATTCAAATACCTTTAAGATTAGCGACGATATAGCTATCGCTCTATAATTACTGTCTGCAGATAGGTCACCCAATTTACTTTTTACAATCGGAATAAAGGAAATGTACAGTAGACATTTAGATACAATACCGTGTGATAGAAAAGCATTAAATACAGTTGACAAATGTTGCTCAAGTAAAATACCACCATGAATTAAAGCGCCTGAATCAAAACTGTAACTCACATCGGACTTTTTATTTTTTAATCTTAACAAGGCTTCGTGTAAAATACGAGGTGATAACATTTCACGAAAACTTGCACAGTTGCTATAATTAGTGCTAAAATCATTATTATCATTCAGATTGCGCAATGTGTCTAGTAATTTATTTTCGATTTCACCAATAGAAATATCCACTATCCACTATCCAATAGAAATTGATTATATAAAGTCGAATAAATATTTGCAAAAATATTTGAAATTTCATAAGGATTAGTTACACCATTAATAGAATTTGATTGGAAACGCTGGTTACCTCTAAATTTTATAATTTCATTAAAAATATTAATATTACCACTCAAACAAGCGTGTAACAGTTTATCCCGCTTAATCGAGTCCTGTGACCTTTTAAGCCTACGAGTAGTATATATTTGTATGATACTGTATCAAGGTCACCCATAGCCCATCATTACCATCCATTTCTACTCCTTCCTCCAATCAGAAGCCACCATTTCAACCATTAGCAGTGGTCGTTATTATTTCAACCAATCAGATGTCAGCATTTCAACCGTAACCATGGTAACTTCTCAAGTTCCCGCATCTTCCGCTAGAGGCGTTATTAGTCACCCAACGCTACTCCTTCCTCCAATCATAAGCCTTTATTTTACAAGCGCTAGGTGTGTCTACAGGTAACGTCTACTATTTTTTCAAATCGCTATTTTTCAGCAACCAGTATTTTCATATTCACCAACCTTTATTTTACAAGCGCTAGGGATGTCTACAGGTAACTTCTACTATTTT
This sequence comes from Nemertoderma westbladi, assembly GCA_032718475.1. NCBI lineage: Eukaryota > Metazoa > Xenacoelomorpha > Nemertodermatida > Nemertodermatidae > Nemertoderma > Nemertoderma westbladi. The sequence continues at coordinate 45,703 of JAUCBJ010000477.1, read as the reverse complement.
TCACCAGTAACTAAATTTAATTTCGCAATTTTTCAGATAACAAAATATTCAACCGGGTTCGAACTCGGGACTGTTATAACTCCTCACAACTCACCACTCACTCTTCCACCCAACCTCGACAGAAAAAGGCGATAAATATCCGAGTTATAACAAAATATTCAATCGATGATATGATATGATATTGTACTGTACAGTACGTAGCCTAACCTAACCATCCTATCGTATACCTACCGTAGCTATGATGGTTACTCTTCCTTTCACTTTTTTCTCTCCCTCTCTCTCTCTCTTTAGTGTTGTTTGTTATTGATTGATTGTTGTCAACTCAATGATTTCCTATCCACCCACCCACCCGCTACTTGTCCACGTTGCTGTCCCCTAGTGTTTTACCACAATTCTCCACTCATTCTTCCATCCAACCACGAGAGAAAAAGGCAATAAATTATGAGTTATACCATAGCCATTGAATTCTTCATCTTCAACACTGGTAGCAGATGTTTATAAAGAGCTTCTAGTTCCTTAACATAATTACTATAGCATAGAATACATATTAATTCGACTATTAATAATAATCGATTTCTTTTATCGTTGTATATATGTGACTGGTCGGTCAACTAAGTTGAATATAAGTTAGAATGGTAGGACTAGCATTGTTCACATTGCATCTGTTACTCGTTACTGCTATTTCACTCTCTAACTCACGCTAATGTAATAATTTTAGCTGTACACGTTGCATCTGTTACACGAAACTACTATATTATTCACTGTAAGTCACTCTGTTGTAATAAAGCAACCATATAAACTGTGACGGGATCTACGGATCCCGATTTATCCGTTTCGGTTTATCTATTTACGCGTCCCCGCCGTGTGTATGAAAAGGGTCAGTTAAGTTGAGAGTTCTGGAGTTCATATGTATAAGTATAGTAAATGAGTAGTGCAAGCACGGTTAAACTGACTAAATGATATACCGGTAAATACTGATTAAATGATGTGGACGGTAGTGGACGGTAATAGATGTTGCCGTTCCACCCTAACTGATCTGACTAACTAAAACTGAGATAACTGATGCAATCAACTGGTAATATATATTGCACGATTTGGCCGTATTACTGTACCCAGTCGATGCTTCCCCCCTATTGGCTAATATCCTACTTGTCACCCTTTTGCCCTCCTCTGAAGTGCTTCCCTTCGCCCTTGCTATTCTCTCTCTGTCAGGGGTGTAACCCCTGACCCCTATTGTGTGTTTCTCCTTCCCACTTTATTGGGGTGACACGAGGTTGGGTAATCAACCTCGTGCTCCCAATATTGCTTAACGGCTTACTTTATGGGGTGTTAGCGGAATTGGATAAGCTAACACTCCCCCCCATGCTATCTTCCCGGTGAGAAGATAGCATCCACCTCAAGTGCGCTACAATTCCGCTGGATCCCGATCTAGTATCGGGTGTGGGGTGGGATTATTTTCTTGGAGTCGGCTTTCCAGGCCGCTCCCTATGGGTATGATGTCACTACCCTCTGGCGTCTCGTGTCGTGCCAATCGTGCGCTTCTCTCACACAATTTTTGTTTCCCCAACACTCTCACCACTCTTCCACACTCCCGGACCTCCTCGCCCCTCACTCTGCCTCTTACTTCTCCCCCCCCCACACTTGAATTGCGCTCGCACCTTTTCTATACCCCGCACTCTCTCCCACTCCCTAAGGCCCTAATCTCTAATGCTACCCCTGTGCTATCATACTATCTACCTACTACTTACTTGATAACTATCTAACTCTCTTACTATCTAACTAACTCCTAACTCTACTAACTACTAACTCTACTCTCTGCTAACTCTTACTACTTCTAGCTCTAACTAAAAGACTCTAACTTTCCACTAACTCTAACTAAAACTCTCTAACTCCCTACTAACTCTAACTAGCTCTAACTCTAACTCTACTAGCTGGCACCCTATGTGCCCGCCTTTGCTACTCTACTGCCTGGCACCCTATGTGCCCTCTCTACTACTCAACTACCTCTCTAACTACACTACCTGGCACCCTATGTGCCCGTCTCTACCACTCTACTACCTGGCACCCTATGTGCCCTCTCCACTACTCTACTCTATCTACATCTCCACCTCCACTAATACCTCTATCTACGTGGTGCTTGCGGTGCCCACAACCACTCTCTGCTACTACTTTCTACATGGCGCTTCCAGTGCCCACAACCACTCTCCTACTACTTTCTACGTGGCGCTTATGGTGCCCACAACCTCTCTCTGCTACTACTTTCTACGTGGCGCTTCCGGTGCCCACAACCCCTCTCTTACTACTACTCCTTTCTACGTGGCGCTTGTGGTGCCCACTACCATTCTACTACTACTTCTACTCTGCTACTATCTTTCTAACTCTACTAACTCTCTACTATCTCTAACTCTACTAGCTGGCACCCTATGTGCCCGTCTCTACTACTCTACTGCCTGGCACCCTATGTGCCCTCTCTACTACTCAACTACCTCTCTAACTCTACTACCTGGCACCCTATGTGCCCTCTCCACTACTCTACTCTATCTACATCTCCACCTCCACTAATACCTCTATCTACGTGGCGCTTGCGGTGCCCACAACCACTCTCTGCTACTACTTTCTACATGGCGCTTCCGGTGCCCACAACCACTCTCTGCTACTACTTTCTACGTGGCGCTTCCGGTGCCCACAACCCCTCTCTTACTACTTTCTACGTGGCGCTTCCGGTGCCCACGCCCCCCCTACTACTACTCCTTTCTACGTGGTGCTTCCGGTGCCCACGACCCCCCTACTACTACTCGTGGCATGACAATATGCCACACTCCCTTACCCCGCCGCCTTCTACTTACATAGGGGGGAAGCATCGACTGGGTACAGTAACAACAGCCAAACCGTGCAATATATATTACCGGTCGATGCAGCATTCATTCAGTTTACTCAGTCAGTTCAGTAGGGTGGAACGGTGACTTCTATCACCGTCCGCTACCGCCATCACATGTAATACTTATCTACCGGTAACCGTGTCATCCATTCAACTGTGCTCTTATCAACTATATTATACCTTTATACATATTACCGAACATCAGAACTCTTAACGAACCTTTTCATATACAGCTGCTAGGATTCTATTACTGTGACGGGATCTACGGATCCCGATTTATCCGTTTGGGTTTATCTATCTACGCGTCCCCGCCGTGCGTATGAAAAGGTTCGTTAAGGAGGTTCTGGATGTTCGAATATGTATAAAGGTATAATAAATGAGTGTGATATAGCACAGTTGAAATGGATGACACGGTTACCGGTAGATAAGTATTACATGTGATGGCGGTAGCGGACGGTGATAGAAGTCACCGTTCCACCCTACTGAACTGACTAGAGTAAACTGAGATGAATGTTGCATCGACCGGTAATATATATTGCACGGTTTGGCCGTTGTTACTGTACCCAGTCGATGCTTCCCCCCTATTGGCTAATATCCTACTTGTCACCCTTTGCCCCCCTCTGAAGTGCTTCCCTTCGCCCTTGCTATTCTCTCTCTGTCAGGGGTGTAACCCCTGACCCCTATTGTGTGTTTCTCCTTCCCACTTTGTTGGGGTGACACGAGGTTGGGTAATCAACCTCGTGCTCCCAATATTGCTTAACGGCTCACTTTATGGGGTTTGGTTAGCGGAATTGGATAAGCTAACACTCCCCCCCATGCTATCTTCCCGGTGAGAAGATAGCATCCACCTAAAGTGCGCTACAATTCCGCTGGAATCCCGATCTAGTATCGGGTGTGGGGTGGGATTATTTTCTTGGAGTCGGCTTTCCAGGCCGCTCCCTATGGGTATGATGTCACTACCCTCTGGCGTCTCGTGTCGGGCCGATCGTGCGCTTCCCTCACACAATTTTTGTTTCCCCAACACTCTCACCACTCTAACTCCGCTCTCTGACTCAACTCGCTCTTGCCCTCTCCCCACACCTGAATCGCACTCTTCTCTCTCGCCAACAGCTCCTTTCACTATCTCCTCTCTACTCCCTGCCACTCTCTAAGGCCCTGACCTCTAATGCTACCCCTGTGCTATCATACTATCTACCTTATCTAAGGTCTAACTTGCTAACTATCTAACTTCTCTAACTCTAACTAACTCCTAACTCTACTAACTACTAACTCTACTCTCTGCTAACTCTTACTACTTCTAGCTCTACTAAATCTCTCTAATTCTTACCAACTCTTCTACTACGTGGCGCTTAGGGTGCCCACAACCCTCTCTACTACCTCCACTCTACGTGGCGCTTGCGGTGCCCACTCTACTACTACTTTAACTAAAACCCTCTAACTCTCTACTATCTCTAACTCTACTAGCTGGCACCCTATGTGCCCGCCTCTACTACTCTACTGCCTGGCACCCTATGTGCCCTCTCTACTACTCAACTACCTCTCTAACTCTACTACCTGGCACCCTATGTGCCCGTCTCTACCACTCTACTACCTGGCACCCTATGTGCCCTCTCCACTACTCTACTCTATCTACATCTCCACCTCCACTAATACCTCTATCTACGTGGCGCTTGCGGTGCCCACAACCACTCTCTGCTACTACTTTCTACGTGGCGCTTCCGGTGCCCACAACCACTCTCCGCTACTACTTTCTACGTGGCGCTTCCGGTGCCCACAACCCCTCTCTTACTACTTTCTACGTGGCGCTTCCGGTGCCCACGACCCCCCTACTACTACTCCTTTCTACGTGGCGCTTCCGGTGCCCACGACCCCCCTACTACTACTCGTGGCATGACAATATGCCACACTCCCTTACCCCGCCGCCTTCTAACTCTAGCTATCTTCTACTAACTTATCTCCTGACTACTACTTACTATCTCTTCTAACTATTATTTAATTAATTTTATTATTTATTTTTTAATTAAATAATTATTTATATGTGGGAAGGGCGTCTCGCCCTCATTCCCACCCCCCTCAGTCCAAAACCTTGGACGACTAAACTCTAAGGTGCCCCTTCTTCCAGTAGGCACTCTCCCACTGCCCTCCTATACGTCCTCTTACTCTTCGCCACGCTCTCCCCGCCAACTCCAACTGACCAGGAATTGGTTCTCCCTCTTCCGCCACCCCAAAATCGGGTCTCTCCGCCGCCTTCTTAACCATCTCGTCTCCTGGCATCAAAATGCCATCTCCCTCCTTGTTATCTCCCGGTGGCAGAATGAATAGAAAGTGAAAGAACAGGCAGAACAGAAGGTACAACAGCAGTCCTACCCCTCTCCATCCTGCCCCCCCTCTCGACCTCCCCCCCGTCGGCACGCCTCTCAACCGGACCGGCGTCTCCTCCGGACACTCCCCCGGACACCCCTCCGGACTATTGTCCTCCTGACACTTCACCGGACACTCCTCCGGAGTGTTGTCCCCCGGACACCCCGCCGTCCGCTCCCCTCCATCCCCACACCGACACCCGCTGGGAAGTCTATTATCCTCCGCCCACTCTCTTATTGTTACTTTCCTGTCTGGCTCTACTATCTCCTCCGGCTTCTTATCTTCGTCCTCTGTGTCTACGGTGCCTGGTAACATGCACCCTGATGTCTCTGTCACACTGCATGGGATCTTGGTTTTAACTGGGCCGCTAAGCGTCCATCCGAACGGCGTGAGGATCGCCGTCGGGTCCCGCTGCCTGTCTTCGCCGAAGACCGTCCGTGTTCTCTCGTGGGCCGTCGGGCAGTCCATTCCTACTATAATGGACACCTTCCTAACGTCCACCTTTGGTATTGAGAAATCGATACCGTCCAGGAATCTATACTGCTCGACCTCAATGTTGGTTGGTCGCCTGGCGTTGATATTTATCGATTCTATGACGTGGATGGGGTCGATCGTCGCCCCATAGTCGCATCCCGGTGCAATCGCTGCTATCCTGCACCGCCCCGTCCTCGTCTCCAGGACCTCATCTTTACTCGAGACGGTAGTTACCGCCATTCTATTCGGCCTCGTCTTTAGCCCTATCTCTTCGGCCACCCAGTTCTCCACCAGCGTGAAGGCTGCTCCGCTGTCGACCAGCATTAATGTCGTTACTGATCGACCGCCCTCTCCTGATATCTTTACTGGTACTACCCCGAGTAGTACTTTTCTCTTCTTCTCCTCTTCTGTCATGCTTGTAGCCATTGTTTGGCCTCCAGTCTCCTCCTCTCTTGCTGCTGTTTCTCTACACTCTCCGGGTCTGTGTCCTTCTACCACACATCGATGACATAGTCCGTTTGCGTCTGTGTAGGCTACACGATCTTGTTTGGGCAACGCTTGCCAGTGCTTACAACTCCTGGTCTTATGGGTTCCGTCCCGGTGTAATTGACATTCGAATCCTGGATTATAGCGTTCCCTGTATAGTCCCTCACGTATCGCGCGTAGGTTTATATGTACCGATTTAGTGTTTTGGTTGTCTGTACTCGGCCTACTGGGTATATTGGGATTGTGTTTATTTATGGTGTTATTTTCTTTCTGTCCCTGCCACGGTGTGGCCCTACTCCCAGCTAACTGTGGGCTTGTAGCCCCCTGTGTGGCCGCGTGTGGTAGCGACTCTCTTACTCTTGAGAATGGATCCGTCGGATTATGTTCGGGTCCAGGCCTGTTGTATTCGGTCTTTGGTGCCTTCCCCAAACTATCCTCACTATAGACTGGGTCTGTAATTAATTCGGCTTCATAGTTTAGGAAGCTCGACATTTCTTCTAGGCCCGGTTCCGCACCTTTCTTCTCTCGAGTGGAGAAGGCGATCTTCCTCCACTTTCTCCGCAGCCAGATCGGCAGTGCCTGCGCTATCGTGGTGATGTTGTTAGACGCGTTGAGTTCGTATGGTGCGTCTAGCGTCTTCAATACGATTAACGCCTTCTCGACCTTGTTCGCAAAGGTCTTTATGCTAACGGGATTATCCTGTAGGCCATCCGATGTTATGCCTCTCAGGGTCTGCCGGATGATCTTGGCTGGGTGCCCGTACTCCCTATCTAACGCCCGCCATGCTGTCGTGAAGCCGCCCTCGATGCCCTGGTATTGCCTCACGATGTCGTATGCTGGGCCTCCTGTATATACTTGCAGATATTTTAGGCACTCCGCCTGCGTCAAGTTCTTACTTAATATCTCGTTGCTGTACATGCGCCGAAACTGCAGGTATTCTTCCGGCCTACTTCCGTCGAATTTAAATGGCTCGACTGGTGGTAACTCGATCCTGGTCTTTAATGCATCGATTAATGTGGCCATTCCCATCGCTTGCGCTTCCAATGGGTTCGATGGATGTTGTACAGACTCTCCTATTGGGTGCGGTCCGTTCGTCCTATCTGTTGTTGATTTTATTTGTTGCGTCGGATATATCATTGGGGGTAACGGCCCCCTCCATATTTCCGTGTCGCACGACCTGTTCTCGTCCAAGGGGTTCGATGTTCTTGCTCCTATTGGGGTATATTGTTGATATTGTGATGGGGGAATGTCACCCTGTCCCCCCCCCCCCCCCCCACCGGTATGTTTGGTACTGGGGTTGATGTTAATATATTGGGGCCCATACATCTATCTACAATAACTCTCCCCTCCCCTGGATATATGTTATGTCCCTGTGTATTATAGTCATGCTGCTGTACCGATATAGGCCTACCTACCTCTCGCCTACCTACCGGTATGTACTCCGCGACTTCCGGGTTTAATCCCGTCGTTCGCGCTACCCTATCGCCTACTCTATCTCTCCCAGCATGGCCTATAATAGTATGTGCAGTAAGGCCTACAGTATGTCCTGCAGTCTGCATGTGCCCTTCCGAACCGAAGTTTATTCTTCGCGAATCTCGAATCTCCCCGCGACTACCGTACTCTCGATCGGCAGCTATATCCCGTCGGGAAGTTTCCCCTCGATCCCCTCTCCTGTTCTCTTCTTCGTACCGGTACGTCCTGTACCGCTCTCCTGGTGTGCGGTGCGTTTCTCCGGGGCGACGGCAATCTCCCGAAGTTCGACCCCACTGACTCCCTAACTCCATCTCTACTAGCGACGGCTCGCTATCCGTCCTCGCTCTCCGGTTGCTCCTAGCAACGACTCTTCTATTATCTTCCTTTCTTCTCTCTTCGACCTCTCGGTTAAACTCTACTAATCTTCTTCTATCTTCGACCTCTCTATTAAACTCTACTAATCTTCTCTCTTCTGACTGGGCTCGACGTTCCGTCGCCCGCCCTCTCGCGACGTCAACCTGTCTCTCTCTGCTCGATCGCACGCCGCTGGGGATACTCGCAATCCCCCTATTACTCTCCATCGCCGGGTGTTGCGGTTTACCTAACTCGGCCCGCGCATTATCCGCCGACGCCTGTGGGACACTCTCTGCCCCCCCTCTCTCTCTACTAATCTCTCGCGGTGGGGCGCCCGTAGCCCCCCCCCCCCCCCACCCGCCACTTCTAACTTCACTATCTCTTACTACACTTCTGCGTCCCTCTTGTCGGACATTTTCTACCCCCCTTCTCTCGCCACTAATCTTCCGTGGTGGGGCGCCCGTAGCCCCCCCCCCCCCCACTCGCCACATCTAACTTCACTATCTCTTACTCCACTTCTACACCCCTCTCTAGTCGACACACTATCTCTACTACGGCTGGGTCTATTCACCCCCGCCTCTCTCTCTACTACTGCGAGGCCTACCAGGCCCACCTCGGGTTGGCTCAACCCCGCTACCTCCTGCCTACCAACTACGTGGCCTACCAGGCCGCCGTCGGGTTGGCTCAACCCCGCCACTTCCTGCCTACTAACTACGTGGCCTACCAGGCCGCCGTCTGCCGGGCTATACACGTCTGACACGTTCACATTAATAGCACCATTCCCAATATTATTTGTTAAGTCGATTAAATTATTAGAATTTGAGACGGGATTATTATTTAAATTATTTTGTGTATTTAGATTTAAATTATTCGAATTATTTTGATTATTCTGAATATTTGAATTAATATTATTATTTGAATTTAAATTTAATCTACTACCAGGTAAAATATTTCCTGTAATAAAGGGATTAGGGTTATTTACTACGGTACTATTAATACCAACATTTCCTAACGTACTACTACTACCCCCCTCGCCCGTACGGTTGCTGTACGTACTGTACGTGTACCGCACGCTCTGTTCTCTTGCCTCACGCTCTTCGCGTTCACTCTCTTGCTCCTTCCATCCCCTCATTATCCACTCTAATTCTTGCACCCTTAATTTATATGCCAGATTTATCTTCCGCATCCGTCTTTCTTTTGCGGAGGATGTAGCAGACTTATCGGTTGCGACGGACTCCCGCCGCCCCTCCGTCCTACTAACTTTCCCCCACCCTCCGGGGTTCTCGCTGACCGACGAGACCGAATCCTCGGAGCTAGCCTCGGATTCGCCCTCGTGCGGTCCCGCCCAACCCACTAACTTAACTTCCCTGGCATCGACTAAGTATGGCCCTATGTACACTACACCAGGCCCCATACCCCTACGTTCCCATAGCCCAAACAGTTCGATGGCAACCCCTCTCGCTCTCTCGCTGGCTAGTTCTCCCTGCCCAGAACGCACTAGGTAATCAAAGTATCTGTTCGACTCACCTAGTCGTCTCCTCAACTTCACCTGGTCTATCTCAGCCCCTCCTCTAGCTTCTTTCAGTTGTTCCCGGGTCGCGGCGTAGGCTCGTCGGAGCCGGACGACCCCGACGTCCTCGTCGTCGACATCTCCTCTCTCCCTCCGGGTCCGGCGTCGTACCGTCGGCTCCACCGTTGCCGTTCCGGTGGGCCGTTCGTCGCCCTCGGCCTGTGGCTGGCCGGCGACATCGGCATATCGACCGCCGCCCTGTGTCGACTCGTCTCTCTCCTCTCCCGACTCGTCCTCTCGCTGTAGACGGCCCCCCTCGTCTCGGATCGCCGGATGGCCCGTTCTCGATGGGTCCGGCGTCGTGGGTTTATACCGTCTCGTCGCGGCCTCGCGGATCGTTAGATCGCCGTCCGGGGTCCGCGGCGGTGTCGTCTTTCCTTCTTGGCTCATCTTTATCTCTGGTGGCTGGCAGCCACAGTCTGTCAGTGCAGTTGGTTGGATCTAGTTCTATCACTGTTAGGGCAGCTGCTAGGATTCTATCACTGTGACGGGATCTACGGATCCCGATTTATCTGTTTGGGTTTTCTATCTACGCGTCCCCGCCGTGTATATGAAAAGGTTCGTTAAGAGTTCTGATGTTCGGTAATATGTATAAAGGTATAATATAGTTGATAAGAGCACAGTTGAATGGATGACACGGTTACCGGTAGATAAGTATTACATGTGATGGCGGTAGCGGACGGTGATAGAAGTCACCGTTCCACCCTACTGAACTGACTGAGTAAACTGAATGAATGCTGCATCGACCGGTAATATATATTGCACGGTTTGGCCGTTGTTACTGTACCCAGTCGATGCTTCCCCCCTATTGGCTAATATCCTACTTGTCACCCTTTGCCCCCCTCTGAAGTGCTTCCCTTCGCCCTTGCTATTCTCTCTCTGTCAGGGGTGTAACCCCTGACCCCTATTGTGTGTTTCTCCTTCCCAATTTATTGGGGTGACACGAGGTTGGGTAATCAATCTCGTGCTCCCAATATTGCTTAACGGCTTACTTTATGGGGTTTGGTGAGGCGGAATTGATTCGCTAACATAAACCAAAGTTTTACATTCTAATAATCATTTATTTAGTTTTTATTTTTCAAAATAGTTTTCATTCTAATTATGGATTTATTTAAAAAAAGTTCAAACAATACTTGGAAATTTACATGTAATAAATATACCTGTAGTATTGTTTATGGCAAGTACTTTATATTACACTCAAGCGATAGCAATGTAACAACATGCTTCTCTTACCGGGATACACTCTACATTCTAGACACCTTAGAAATATTAATCAACCGACAAAAGGAATCATCAGTTTCAAGAGGTAATATTTATCCTAATATAGAATTTACAAGAGGAAATTTAAATATTTCCACCTGTGTTATTACTGAAAACGTATTTATTCAGAAGCGAGACAAATGTCAAATTCTAAACAAATCACTCATAAAGTTATTGCTTCAGAGTAAGACAGAAATATTAGAATTGTTATCACCACCACTCGAAATAATAAGTCAGTGTTCTGTTGTTAATTTAACCAACCCATCTTTTGTTGGTTTTGTAAGCAAATATAAAGGAACAGCTTATATGGGACTATGGGAGATTTCAGCTAGATATTCTGACGCTATTGGTCTTAGGTATTATAATGGATTTAACTTAACAGCATCGGAAGTAAATTCATTGTGGTATGAATGGATTTATGAAATTAGTAACGAAGGTGTCTTTTCAGAGCTAGATACGAACGATAAAGCTTTATCTAACCGACTTAAAGTAAAAATAAATGTACAAGAAAAAAAAGTAATTATTACAGACAAGGAAAGCAAATATTTACAGTTACATTATGTCATTTAGGCTATCTATTGTATAGATTAACCAGTACCAGTACCGGTACACATCCTGGGAATATTGTTACTGCTGTACTGCTTTACTGTACCGCATATCATACTGTCATATTGAGTAATTGCATTGCTGTATTGACTATTTTGGTGTTTGCCGGTCTACTAGCTATTGATCGATCTGGCACACTTAAGCCAGTTCGCTTCGATGGGGGAGAGCAATGTAATCCTTGACCATGTCCTCTGCTTTGCTTGGCAGAGAGTACATAAAGGCGCTGTTTTTGACGATGTTGTCGACTCCATGACCTGCTGGCCCTCGTTTAAAACGCCGGACATCGAAAACGCGAGATCATCCATTCTATCACTCATTTCCGATAGAGATGTGACTAAGAAATTTGCTACGAAATACAACGGTGATAATAAGCGCAAAAAATATATTTGCGATATCCTCTCGATTTTTGAACTCCAAGCATTTAAGAACCTCGATCCTCGCCCTCAATTTGTAGTGGAGGACTTTACTCTTCTGCCGCCAGTTAACCCAGCAGCTTCTACCTTATCGCAGCTAGTGCAGGAAATGGGGGCGCTCAAAGACCGCGTTGCCTGCCTGAGCATGGCAATAAAGTGATGGTTAGTTCACGTTCCTTTGCCGAGGTTTCAACTCCGGCTCCCGTTGGCAACCAGACCTCGCTTGGCCCCGATTCCAGTTCGAATCAATCACGTAACAGGCGGCAGCCGCCGAAACAAGTTAAGATGGTAAACCGAGATCTATCGAATGGAGCACTTGCACACCAACCAGCACCGATCGATGACACTCAGGAAATTATAACGGTGGAAGACACGGGTACTGACGATGGGATGACAACAGTTGGCCGTAATGGTCGACCTCTACGTTTCACCTCTCGCCCCCAGCCACACCGTCCAAAGGCAGTTATAGGCACCGGTACTACACCGGGGCTTAAATCGGTACCCCGTCGATCCTACATTTTCGTTTCCCGTTTGGACTTAGGTGAATCAACTGAACGACTGTGTCAATTCGTTAAATCTGCATTCGAGGTTGATATAACCTGTGATGAAGTGCAGACAAGGGCCACCGAGTATAAATCGTTCAAGCTTGGCTGCTCGCATGAAACCGCAGCAATTCTAAAGGATGAAGGTAATTGCGGGAAGTGGCCATCCGGCATGGTTATCCGAGAATGGACTGGCGGCCACAGAAATCCTTCCGTCCCTGCCAAGCTTCTGCCGATATCTTTGTCTACTGCTGGGGTCGCTGGCGAAGCATCTAACACTCAATAATCAATGCGAATCGCGACCTATAACGCAAACTCCGTTCGGACTCTATCAAGTAGATACGTGATTTCTGAACTCGCCAAGGCTAACGATATAATTTTATTACAAGAAACTCTCCTTACCAAACAGGACTTGGGGTTTCTCGATACGCTATCCATTAATCATTACGGGCGAGGCTCCTCTCCTGTTGACTTGGAATCCGATATCCTTATCGGAAGGCCACACGGTGGCCTCGGAGTCCTATGGAATAAAAGCTTCGGTGATGATTGTATTGAAATTGTTGATAAATCTGACCCTCGTCTAATGATAATTAAAGTTACTCCGCCTGGTACCGGTGAGGAGTTTTATATAATTAATGCATACTTACCTTATGAGTGTGCCGATAACGCTGACGATTATCTCGATTATTTAGCCAAGATAGTTACCATTGCGGAGACTCTAGATAACAATAATGTATGCATACTAGGGGATCTCAACGCTCACCCAAGTCGTCCATTTTTTCGTGAGCTCTCTAATACCTGTATGGAGTCAGGTCTTATGATACTGGACACACTCATGTTACCCTCGGAATCGTTTACCTTCATTGGAGCAGCCCAAGGATCTACTTCATGGCTGGATCACTGCGTCTGCACCGGGTCGATGAAACATAGAATAACAGATATAGTAATAAACTACTCACTAGTATTCGACGACCATTTACCAATGTGTGTTGAAATAAACTGTGAACGTATCATCCCCCTGGACAAACTGGAGCCGTCGATTCCGATTCCATTTACTCGACCACTCTGGAACTCAGCATCAGCGTTTAAACTCGGCTGCTACTCAGCTTCTACCGACACTGAACTGGCTAAAATTATTATACCACATGAAGCCCTATCCTGTAGGGACCCATCTTGCAATAATCCAACTCATAAGGGTGAGTTAAACTTGTTATATAATGGAGTTGTGTCTGCTCTACATTCATCAGTAACGGGTAATATCCCAGTTAGTATCCCAAAACCTGCCTGTAGTCCAACCCAAACATCTGTTCCTGGGTGGAATGACCAGGTGAGCCACCTCCATCGCATGGCCCGCTGTAGTTTCCTCGACTGGCGTGCGAACGGTAGCCCCCGGAACGGCCCACTGTTCCACTTAATGTGCTCAACGAGGGCACAATTTAAACGTCAGCTGCGCCTTATTAAACGTACCTCCGAAACAATTCGCTGCGATAAGTTAGCGGAAGGCCTATTGGATAAAAACTGTTATAAGTTCTGGCAAAATGTCAAGAAGGACAACACGATAAAGTCCCCTCCAGCGACTACAATAGGTGGAGCATCTGGCACTCAGAACATTGCTAACATGTGGGAACTCCATTATCGGTCTTCGGCTTCGGTGCCCACCTGGGCGCCCCCTGCGGCTTCGGTGCCCACCTGGGCGCCCCCTGCGGCTTCGGTGCCCTCCTGGGCACCCCCTGCGAATTCGGTACCCACCTGGGCGCCCCCCTCGACTTCGGTGCCCACCGGGACGCCCCCATCGGGTTCAGTGCCCCCGCCTGCGCCCACTTCGGCTTCGATACCAACCTCAACCTGGGCGAATCCGCTGGGTGCGGTTCCCACCTGGCTGCCCCCTTCGACATCGGAGCCCCCTTCGGTGTCTCCGACGGTAACCACACCATCGCTGGTGCCCCCTACGGTGCCCCCAACGATACCTAATTCCGATCCGCATGTGCACCCTTCAGTACCTCCACCGATAGCTGAGGCAGTGTACTTAAAAGAGATTCTCTTTTCCGAGGATATGGTAGTTTCGCCAAACGAAATTGCTGAGCTCATTCGGAAGTTGGATAGAAATAAAGCGTCCGGTCCTGACAACCTAACCGCGGAACATATTATTTATGCCAGTAAACGGATTATGGTGCTTTTTTCATTAATTTTTACCGGTTTTAATATTCATGGTTTTTTATCTCCTAGTATGATATCGTCTTATATATCACCGGTTATTAAAGATAAAACCGGTGATACTACAGACAAGAGTAACTACCGTCCTATTGCGGTTTCAAATATAATATGTAAAATATACGAATTGTTCATTTTAAGGCGAATTGATTGCTTACTGGCTACAACAGATAACCAATTCGGTTTCAAAGACAAACTAGGGACTGAACTTTGTGTCTATACGCTAAAAGAGATTATTAATTATTACTTAATTAATGGTTCTAATTTGTATATATCCTTTTTAGATGCTTCCAAAGCATTCGACAATGTAGATCATTCTAAATTATTTTCTAGATTATTTGAACGTAAAGTACCGATTTTTATTATTAGGGTTATTATCTTCATGTATTCAAATCAAACCATGATCGTGCTATGGAACGGTTTTAAATCCTTACCATTCACATGCTCCAATGGAGTCAGACAGGGTAGCCCGCTTAGCCCTAAATTTTTTAATTTGTTTATTAATCAACTAAGTATTGATCTTTGTAAATCTGAACTTGGATGTTCCTTAAACGATATGTGCATTAACCATTTAATATATGCTGATGATATCTGTATCATTGCCTCTACACCTATTGCTCTACAAGAGCTCATTGACATTTGTAGCAAGTTTGCATCTGCTAACGGTATGAAATTTAATGGTGCTAAATCAAAGTGCGTTTTTATGCGCAGTAAGATGCGAAAACATTTTGATTTCGCGTCGATAATCTTGGACGGAAAACCACTTAAAGTCGTGGAGAGCTTTAAGTATTTAGGACATATGATCAAGGTCATATGGTCAAGTGATTTTTCTGATGACCTCGATATTGGTGCACAGACGCGTCGTTTTTATGGACGGGCTAACATGTTAATACGTAAGTTTGCCAATTGCTCGAATCATATCAAGTTACTTCTTTATACTACATATTGCTCAACTATTTATTGTAATGCTCTCTGGTCTAAAATATATTATATGAAATCTGTTTTTAATAAGTTGCATACCGCCATAAACAAAACAGTCAGAAATTTATTTCGTTTACCTTTATTTAATGTTGAAACTGGTTTGCCTAACAGCGCCAGTGCTATGCTTGCTAATCTAGGTATTAAATCACTTATTGAAATACATAGACATGCTCTATGTAGTTTGCATATACGTGTTGATAAATCTATAAACTCAATTATCTCTACTGTTCGCTTGGTGTGTCGCCCAGTCTCAGTATTATATAGTAACTTCATAACATTATGTAGATAGTCCAATTACTAATTTAACTTATTTTATTTTACGTCCTAATTAAATTTTACTATACTATAATACTCTGTGCTAAATATTAATATATATCTTATCTTTTACTGTACCATATGGCTGCAATATGCTGAAATAAAGAAGATTTTATGATAAAGACATACCACATATAGAGTTTCTCAATGATATGATGGAAAAGGTTTCATCAACTGATATAGCAGACGGTTTCGCCGTCTCAACATGGCAGATGATATAGCAGACGGTTACGCCGTCTTCAACCAACATGGAAGTTTAAGGTTAATAAGTCATTTCCAGAAACAGTTTCATCCCCATTTAATCCAAAGACATACATCAAAGAGACATCGAGTGATAGAAAGCGCAGATCTACGTCTCGAACATCTTCCAATCCCAACAATGATTCTATACCTACAAAGAAAAGAAAAGTTACAAAAGCAAGAGGTAGCATATTACAACAAGGAACATATAAAAGCAGTATCAGATTGATTTATTATTAACTAGAGACTTTTTTTTCAGTTTCACTCTGACTAGTAAAGGTAACTTTTTAACACAAAGCATGATTATTATAAAGTATTTGCATGTAAAGGTGACTTTATTGAGTAAATATTGGTGATAGTTTATATTTAATGTAAGCATGGGATTAGGTATAAAAGAATCCCATGTAAATGCATGAGTTTACACCACCATAATAAAACATTAGCATGTAAAACCTACTTTATCAATGAAAATTAAAAACGCATTATGCACATCTTGGTTTAGACTTGATTTTATTATAAAGAATTCAGTTATAAAAGCAAATTTATTTATGATGTTAGTTCCCAATGTAACTGTTATTTATGATTGGTTGGTATAAGTAGAAACTTGAAATATATATAAAGAGCTCAACTGATTCATTCGAGCTCATTCTGAAAATATTAAATTAATTAAAGTTTAGATATTATATTTTATTTGTGTTGAGTAGCTTATGAATTTTTTTTGATTATATATATAACAATATTCATATTAATTTTAAATTGTTTTTAGGATAATAAAGAGATGGATAAACAATTGAAATGTCCATTTTGTCCTCTTCAAATTTCTAAACATAACTATTTATCTCATCTGAAGTCGCATTTTTATGTTTATTCTTGTTTTAATTGTCATGTTTCAACTCCACGCGAAGAAATTTGCAAACGACATGAATCAACTACGGGTTGTAAAGAAATGAAGCTTTGCGTGTATGAAAAAACTTGCCCTACTTGTAATAAAGAGTATTTATATGATAATTATTTACGTCATGACTGTCACCAACGTTATTATCATGTTAGACCACCACGACGGAACCAAAACAATACTGTCGCATCTAGAAAAAGACTGAAATCTGGTCAAGGTCCATCAATTTTTAGCCTCGAACGAGCCGCACACGATAACCGTTTAGAAATCTATGTTTACAATCTTCCGAATGATGAAGATTTTCCTGATATTCATTCATCGATAGTACATATTCTCCCTTATATTGAAAAGTTATTATTAGGAAAACTTAGCGAAATGAATGTACTTAGACCCTGGTTAGGTGTGAATATACTCATGTATCGATCACATTTTTCAGAGGGAGACCAAGAAGAAACTTTCTATTTTAGTTCTTCAGGTGGTGCAGTTAATACCGTAGATTCACATGAAAGTTTCTATATTTGGTTTGAGTATGTACTAGAAAAATTAATGCAAAAAATAGCCATGTTTAACACTCATGGCTCAGGGTGGCGCGTTAAATCTTTATTAAGAGTGGAAATTAAAGTAGCTGAATCTAAGTGTAGGTCACTGGAATATAAAGGTCACGGTTATATGGAGTTACCTAAGGCTCTATCAGATAAAAAATGTGTTATAAATATACAAACGGCTGATAATGACTGTTTCAAATGGGCTATTATAGCCACAAAGTTTAGCAGCAAAGTGAAGATAAACAATAATCGTACTTCGCAGTACACAGATTACATGAATCATTTTATTTTTGACAACGGGAACAAAGATTATCCAACAGAATGGCAGCTTGCAATTAAACTTTTTGAAAAACAGAATTCAGCATATATAATTAATTTATTACTCTACGGCAACAATCGAGTATCTATATTAAGACAGGCCCCATTTAGTAAAATCACTCCAGATAAAGAGTTATTGAATATATTACTTGTAAAAAATAAGAATACGAGTAAACAATCACATTATGTTTGCATAACTAACTTGAATTGTTTGATGAATACAAGAGGTAAGCATATTGGAAGTAGGAAATATTGTGAACGGTGTTTGTCGCATTTCTACAGCAAGGATGTTCTAGAACGTCACCGTCTTGCTTGTTATCGAGGAAAAAGTCAAGTTGAGAAGCTACCGTCTGAAAAAAGAACTCACATTAGCTTTAGAAATTTAGACAGAACATTACCAGCATTGTTTGTAATATATTTTGACATAGAATCTATTTTGGAGCCAGCCAGCAACAGTAAATTTATTCAGAATCATATTCCATGCGCTGTAAGTTATTTAATTGTCCCTAGTAGCGAATTAATCAATCCACCAAAATTTTATTTGAAAACCTTTACAAAAACAATCGACAACAACTGTATTCAAGACTTTTTAGACTCTGTATATAATGACATCACCCAATTATATAAGTGGTCAGAAACTAACACGAGAGAAAAGATAATACTTAATGATGTAGATAAGTTAAGTTTTTGGAAAGCTAAAACTTGCTTTTATTGCAATGTTTTATTTAAGGATAAATCTGAGAAAAACAAACATCACTCACATATTACTGGTAACTATATAGCAGCCGCTTGTAACGCATGTAACCGCTCTTTATCATTGAAACGACACATGTATATACTCGCTGCACATAACTGCAATCACTACGATTTGCATTTTCTTTTACAAGTTGGCTTTTGTAATAACAGATATTCCGATTGGGATATAAAGGTAATCCCTAAAAATTCTGAAAGGTATATTTCACTGAGTATGCATATACCGGTGAAAGATCAAAAAACAAAAATTGAGCTACGTGTCTTAGACACATAGCAATTTTTATCCTTTTCCCTAAGTACTTTAGTTGATTGTTCAACAAAGGATATAGACAGCGAGGATATAACATCAGTTCTACCAATTACTGAACAGCAAATTAAATATTTTTATCCGAATTTAAATAATGCAACAATGAAACGAAAAGGTATATTTCCCTACGAGTATCTGACAGATTTAAATAAATTCAATGATTCGAAATTACCATCAATAGACAAATTTTATAGTAAATTAACACAAAATACCTGTACACCCGAGGAATATAGTTTTGCCAACGCATCATGGAGTCAGTTTGACTGTTCAAATCTCAAGGATTATCTTTTAGCATACTTAAAACTCGATGTTTGTCTCCTCGCTGATATATTTGAGAACTTTAGGAGAGTATGTAGACAAAACTACGAATTAGAAGTAGTTTATTATTGCAGTATCGCAGCTTTCACTTATGATTGCGCCCTGAAATACAATAAATGTAAGTTAGCATTAATAAAAGATTACCAAACATATAGAGATTTTGAAGCATCTATTAGAGGAGGGGTTTCATTCTGTCGAAAGCATTACATAGAATCTAATATACCAGATACTGATAATTATGATCCAAGCAAGGAAGAGTGTCATATTTTCAATATAGATTTTAATTCCTTGTATTCGGGTAATTTAAGTAAAAAGCTACCTGTTTCAGGTTTTGAACAAGTCAACGTTACATATTTAGAGAATGCCTCTCCAGAAGAACTAATAAACTATTTAACAAATCTTGATACTGAAGGGGATATTGGGTTTTTCTTAATTTGCGATTTGAAATATCCCAAAGATATTCATGATTGTACATTAGAACTACCCTTAGCCCCAGAACATTTAAGTATAAATGAGACAATGCTTTCACCATATATGAAAGATCAATATAATATAGTTTGTAAACAAAGAGGTACTAATAGCAAGTATAAGATGTGTGCACCAAAACTTATGTTGACACAATTCGATAAAGAATTCTATCATGTAAATTTAAAACTGTTAAAATTTTATATAAAACAAGGCTTAATTGTTACTAAGCTCCATAAATTGTATTCTTTCCATCAAGACTTTGTATTTAAACCCTATATAGATTTTAATATTAATCAAAGACGACTAGCAAAAACTTATATTGAAACAGCTGTCGCGAAATTGCTGAATAACTCGTTATTTGGTAAAACGATAGAGAAGATACGAGATCGCTGTAATTTCCGTATCGCTAATAGCAATGAGAAATGCGATCAATTGGTGAAACGTATAAATCACGAAAATTTCATGATTTATAACAATTCCTTATCGGGACACTTATTAGTGAAAGACAGCGTGACACTAGATAAACCAGTCTATGTAGGTAGTACTGTCTTTGATTTGGCTAAATTGGATATGTATGAGCTGTACTATAATAAATTACTACCTATTGAGAAAGAATTAAACTGCCGAATTGAAATTGTAGCATCAGATACAGACTCATTAATAGGTTGTTATTATAATACATCGCAGAGTAATTTCTTAAAAGCCTTAATTAAAAATAATATTTTAGATACATCCAATTACCCCAAGGATCACCCTCTCTACAGCGATAAAAATAAATCCAGACTCTATTACTGTAAAGACGAGTTGTGCTCGAGAGAGATTAAACAAGCAGTATTTTTAAGACCAAAATTATATTCAATTTTAGAATGGAATAACAAAAATATACGACGGGCGAAAGGAATAACAAGACCTGTCGTGGATAAAAAAATTTGCCATGAAGATTATTTAAGAGCATATAAGGATAACGAAGAAATTTCCAAGGAAACGCATCAATTTCAGAGTCAATTACACAAAGTGTACACTGTAGCACGAGATAAGTTTGCTCTCAGTGCATTTGACGATAAACTTTATTGGGTTAATAAAAATCATTCACTTCCCTGGGGTCACTATCAAACAAAGGTTGAAAACCCCGTAAAAAAAAACAATATACCTATTTATCGGGAGCCAAACAATGAACTATTAGATAGTTAATAAGAATGTAAGTTACCAGCAAGTGTCAGCGATTAATTTGAAAGAATTAAAAAATCAATTATCTGGTAAACACATACTCAAACCAAATCAGTTTATATATAAGATATTTGGTGCCACATTATTAATATTTAAAAATGGCCGTATTACATTATTAGGCAGTAAGTATAATTTCCAAAAAGTAAAAAAGCATATATTTGATAAAACTAGTATTAATTTGATTTTAGAATCTGTTAATTTATGTACTTATATTTTTAGTATTAAGTCTGTAGTCTATAGGTTATTGATAAACAATACCGGGTTTTATGTTGTCTTTGATAATGTACAACTTCAAGTTATATATGAACCTGAAATTTTTAATAATTGCAAAATAAGAATAAATAATACCGTAGTCATTTGCTGCTTTCATACCGGTAAATGTACTTTAATGTGTTCACCTAGCAAATTTCACATTTATTATCCTATATTTAGTAAACTGGTTAATTATTTATTAATGTTTGGTGTTGTGACTTTAGGTGTAGAATATATTGGTAATTAGAAGGTGAAAATTAAACATTATTATTTTTCAATCGATCTATTGGTAGTTAGGGAAAACTAACCTCGTTTGAATAAGCATGACTCTCACGGGCTGACTGCGTGCCTAGCCGGTAGTAGCTGCGAGGCTGGCTGCGAGGCTGGCTGCGAGGCTGGCTGCGAGGCTGGCAGCGATGCTGGTCGCGAGGGTGGCTGCGAGGTTGACCGCATCCCAGCTGCGAGGCTGACTGCGCGCACATCTGATTGTAACTGGCTCACGATATTGTATACAATGGTTTAGTTTGTTACTGCAGGTACTGTTACATTAATACTGTAGTACCGGTACTGCAGTACAATGCTAATCAAAGAAAATCAGTATGCTCTATCTAACTATACTGTTACAACAACAGTGACAGTACTGCAGTACTGTATTGTTTGGGTAGGGGATCTAATCCCTGTATGTGAGACCCACGCGAGCAATCCAGGTCATGTCAGCAGTATGCTATTGCATCAGATTACTGCTGTACTGATACCAGTAGACCACGACTACAGTGTTGGAAGAGTAAAACACTACAGGTACTGATAAAGTGGATGACAGTTGTAGATAGGAGCTGCGAGGCTAGCTGTGAGGTTGACCGCATCCCCGCAGCGTGGCTGACTGCGTACACATCTGATTGTAACTGGCTCACGATATTGTATACATTGGCTTAGTTTGTTACTGCAGGTACTGTTACATTAATACTGTAGTACCGGTACTGCAGTACAATGCTAATCAAAGGAAATCACTATGCTCTATCTGACTATACTGTTACAACAACAGTGACAGTACTGCAGTACTGTATTGTTTGGGTAGGTGATCTAATCCCTGTATGTGAGACCCCTGCATGCAATCTAGGTCATGACAGCAGTATGCTATTGCATCAGATTACTGCTGTACTGATACCAGTAGACTGCGACTACAGTGTTGGAAGAGTAAAACACTACCGGTACTGATAAAGTGGATGACAGTTGTGGATAGGCCTATAATTAATTATTGAATTTATCAGTACCGGTACCAACAGGTTAACACTACATCCTATACAGATTATGTTGCATTTCTGACTAATATTACTAAAGTTATATCACTAGTCAACTACTGTATGTGTTATTAGTTTGCGATGTATAGGATGTTTCGCAATACCAGTACAACTATATTAGAATGATGTCGAGAATACTTACTGTACATGTTACGTCTACATCATATTGTTAAATGTGTATGTTAACCTAGCGCAATTGATTCTTTTTTAGAGAACTTGTTGTAAAAAATTATATTTTATTATATTTTTATATTAACATCAAGATCATCACCAAAATAAAATTATATTATATCCCATCACATTACAAGCTTACAGTAAACCTACTGTACATCATTCACCGCAGTTATTTCTTTCTGTTTATCACCTGTCTCAGTTAATCGTTTCGTTACATACCCTCCAATCCTTTTCGCTGAGCAGTAATTCAAGCAGCTATCACCATCTTTGTGAAAACTACATTTATCTTCTACAGTAGTTAATTTATCATGGAAGGGGCATGGAGTTAAATAATTGTAATATAGTCGAAATATTCCCAATTTGTTCATCGATTTTGGAGCGTAAACATCAAGTTGGGTATTTAATATTGCGGCTTTCATCAACCCAAATACATATATATTATATTTATTTTTTAATTGTCTCTTCATGTACTTTTTAAAGTCATCTTGCGAAATGTCGCCGTAATCCCAAGGTAAATATGAAGTCATGTCGCGTAAATTGTTTACGTGGGCTTCATCTAATGCTGATAAGTTAATATCAGGAGGTCCTTTAATTAAAAACGTCTTTATATTAGTTTTACTGTATTTAGAATCGAATATAGCAAATTCTTTTAATACTACCGGATATTCCTTATTGTCTATCTTATAATATTGAAAATCGGCAAAAATAATATTACCCATTTTATCTGATAAACAAAAGTTAAATGATTAATTACAACGTTTGTTGGTTTATTTTATAATAATTAACAAGCCATTTATATAATATTATTTCATTTATTTCCACATTATTTGTAAACGCTCTCATTGGATAGTTTGTGTGAATTCGATATACCAAGTAATAAAGACAGTATAACCCACATGTGGTCCTTCTAGGGTCTTGAAATTGTTTGCGGGTAGTACACCACCTTGCTGTATTTTTCTCAAGCCATTTTTCGATACATCTGTTTGGATATTTTGGTCCAAACGAATTAAATAATTCAGCATCATTATCTCGTATATATATAGCTACCCAATGAACACCCGGCAGATGCTCTTTATCGGTATTTACTATTAAGTACACCATTTTGGTCCAAAATATGTCGAAATTTTTTTTATAGTACACCATTTTGGTCCAAAATATGTCGAAATTTTTTTTATGGTCTATTATAATGCACCATTGAATGGTGTTTCCAAATCTGAAAACCGCTATTTAAAAGCTCTTTTAGTTTTTAAGTTATGTAAATTTCCATTTAGGGAATCCTATTGAAATTACTATTACTATGTATAATGGAAGGTCGATTATCTCCAAATATTTTTTTCATGAAATTGTCAACTTCAAAACCCTACTACTTCTACAATTTTTGAGTAATTAGTCTGAAACTTCCTGTGGGTGTCTAGATAGCCAGCCACCCTGCATAAAAGTATCAGGCAACTTTTCGAAATTTTTTGTTAATAAAATTTAATACTATTTATAAAAAACCTAAAAATTTGCATAAATTTGCAGCGCCACCTAGCGGTGCAGAATTATTTTAAAAAAATTTCGCCTGATAGTTATGTTGCCCCATCTTTGATCTATCATATAAAAAAACTTTCATGTGATTAGAATCAAAACTGTAAAAGCCTTAGGGTTTTAAGCGCAACCAAGTTTTTTTTATTGTTAACCAGTATTAACTAATATTAAATAGCGGAAAAAATTTCTTTTCTGACCTGTCATGTAGAATAGCATCTTAGGCACCTATATGCCAAATTTTAGCCAAAACCAAACAATTTTGAAACGCTGAGAGTGATAAATCGAAGAGTTGTCCGAAAATGGTGTACCCCCCCTTAACCCATAGTCTCTCCGCTTATTATTATCTAATTTAGGTAATTTATTAGATGGAAACGCCCCCAAATAGTGACCACCCACTGGAAACATATCAAGGTCCTCTGTAGATAACATACTTAATCGATATGTATTTCTTTCCTGCTATTTAAACTTAATGATTGATCATAAATATTAAAAACGATTACATTTATGGTCTCAACCAACGGTTCGGCAAATCTTAATTTTAATTGTCCATTAGTATATATTGATGGTTGAGGATCTCTAACATAGCCGTCGGCGGTTAGGTCCCAGGAAATGAGTGGACAATTACCTAAGTAAGTTTTATGGTCTATATTATTACCTCCATAACCGTTAATATATGTATTAATGTTCTTCATTAATTGTGTATACTCAAAAATGTATGTTCCATCTGTAAAATTAGGCTCGTATATTACACCACCTACTGGAAGACCGTCTACAATCAGTTCCGCGCGTCTAAGGTTAAAATGTTCAAATTTCAAGGGATTGCTAGTTAATTCTCCCGAATATGAATTATTTGTTATAAAACCAATAATAACTAATTTGGGTTTTTTACCATCAAATATGTTTGTTTGGGTGTAATTTGTGGTTTGAGCGGGAATAGTAAATGTAGTAACTTCTTTTTTTTGAAATTGATATTCAATATCGTAACTCTCTAAACCTTTTAGGTGACTGCTTTCTATTATGGGATTAACCTCCATTCTAGGGATTAGGATCTTTACTTCATCTAATTCTAGCCGAAGATTTGTCACAGCATTTGCGTTTGGAGTGATTTTAAAAATAAACGAATTTGATACTTTTCTAAAATGCATTCTTAAATCATACCCGGGTTGTATTATTTTACTTTCAGTATCAAGTTCAATCGTCAATCCACTTACAAATTGCATTTGTTTACTAAAGGCATCGCCAATAGGATGCGCGCCGGGATTAATTTCATTTCCGTGTTCGGATAAAGGCTGACAAGAGCCACCTGCCCCCAGTAGCCCATTTTTAGTTTCGTATGTTGTAAATAGTAAATTGGATAAGTACGACTTGTAGAAATAATGGTTATTGCTATTTTCAACCTGCTTCTCATTAAGGTCTATTTTAATATCACTCCACATAGTCCCAGAAGGGTAATTCAACATATAAATATGGGAGTTTTCAAGTCGTCTATCCCACCGTACAGTACATTTTGTAATTAATAACGCATCTTGCAGTTTCGTATAGAATTCATTGGATCTTGGTACAAGGAACTTGACTTCCCTAGACTCGCTTCTGAGATTAGATACGGGGTAAATTGTTTCATAATGTTTTGCTTTAAATTCAGTCTGTATTGGTTGTGTAGAAAATAAATTTAATTCCTTAATAATTGACATTATTAAAAAATACTTTTTTCGCAGTGTTTCAGTTTGCCTTTAATTTTTCTATTTTTACTATGACGATGATGTATGTTCATAGACATTGGTCTAGTCGGTCGCTTTAAATCTCTATAAACTTTTTCTACAACCGATCTTGTTGATGGTTTCATTTTATTTAATGCTTTATTAATAACCGTATTAGCCTGCTGATGTAAGACCCGCTTACCTTTTGGTATTACATGTTGTCTCATAAATTTTGTGGTAAATGGTAAAGCTTTTTGTAAAACTTTTTTAGCTAATGGCTTCCCAAATTTTTTCAATCTAGATAAAGCGTCAGTAAATATACCTTCCCCGTGTTGATTTGTTCGCATCATACCTCTACGATAACGACCTCTACGTTTTAAATTTGGACCAAATGCACCAATTTGTTGACCGTAAGGGTCAATATATGAACCACCTCGAAAAACAGGAACTTGCATCGAACCTCTCGTACTTCTACCACCTTTAAAAACAGCAAGATTAGAGTCTGCACCACCATATTGAGGTTTACTGTATCTTTGAAATAAATCGGAATCCAATTTTAATTAATTTTTTTAAAGTGTAAGGTAATAGATGTTGTCCCGTATTCAAAATTCAAATCTTTTCCTTCCTTGTCTGTTATTTCAATATGAATATATGTTATCTTATATGATTTTTTTACAGGGATATAATGAATTGTAACCTTGGCAAATTCTTTATTTATTACACTACCATATTTCACGTCATTAGGTATCGCCACGCGACGAAGTAAAGCTAAACCAAAATCATTAATATATTCATTTTCAATTATATTAGTAGTCACGTACATGTTCGACTTAGATTCTGGAATAGAATTGGGTGGTTGAGGACATAAAAATACCATCTGGTAAGCTTTTTCTTCATTTCCGATAATTTTTATTAAATAACCCTTTATATTATTTTTCGTCTTCAAAATAATTTTAAAATTTGGATTTAAATTCGCACCGAGATTATTTTCAGTAATTCCAAAATAATAGGCTAATTGTTGACCTATAAATAACTCTCGTACAGTTTTCCCTAAAATAAATTGCAACCTATTTTGCGGAGTATTTTCAACTATTTGTAATTTATCTTTCAATGCCCCAGTGTTAAAATAATCTATAATGTCATTGATACTGTAGAACAAGCCGGATGGAAGTGTATCCTCAAAATTTTTTTTCCCTTTTTTTAATAAAATAACATTCTCTACATTGTTATACATGGACGGTAACGTGGCTAAGTAAAATATACTTTTTATACCTACCACCCAGTTTTCGTTTGGATTTATAGGTAAGGCACCATGGAAATTGATCTGATAATTACTATCGGTATTACGAGGAAAATCAATTGGACAGGAGTTACTTGGTAGCCTAACATAGAACTCATCCATCACCACCACATATTAACTTAAGTGTTATAACAGTGCGACCACCGTTGAAATTAATTAATTCACCTTGACCGTCACGTAAAGTAATTAAGATTGTTTTTAGTTTTTTATTCACAATGGGTAACGGGCGATATCTCCTTTACAGAAGTGAAGGCTGCTGTAAAGAGCATTAAGACCAATCGTGCCAGTGGAGTAGATGGTGTTCCCCCTGAGGTCTTTAAAATACCTGAGTGTTTAAAGCTCATCTATCCCATCATAGTAGACATGTACCGAACAACAAGAGTCCCACAAGAAATGAAAACAAATAAGTTGGTGCCAGTTCCCAAGAAGGGCAACCTAACACTCTATGGTTCTTTTCGGGGAATCTCATTGATCTCGATTGCTGCAAAGCTATACAATAGGATTCTATTAAATCGCATCAGGGATCCCATTGAGAGACTGCTCCGTGGAAATCAGAATGGGTTCCGTAAAGGTCGTGGGACCATGGAGCACATTTTGGCACTTAGAAGGATAATTGAAGAATTATCAAAAAAGAAAGACAGGCATCTGGCTGTTATCTTTGTTGACTTCTTCAAGGCCTTTGATTCAGTCTCTCGGTCACGTATGTTCAGCATACTTTCATTATATGGGATTCCTGATGAAATTATTGCAGCAATCAGATCAGTATACGATGGTTCGACAACATTTGTGTCTACTGTTGACGGTGACACAGAACCATTTGAAGTGTTATGGGGCGTCCTCCAAGGAAACACACTTGCACCATTCTTGTTCATTATTGTGGTTGACTATGTTCTACGCATGTCCTTAGATCATCATAATGATGATGGGGTGATGATAACTCCATCTACTGGCTCCAGAAGTCGAGGAAATCCTGCCAAGTACCTAACTGATCTAGACTTTGCTGATGACTTAGGAGTACTCTCAGAATCTTTAGAGGGAGCCCAACGGCTCCTCAGCTCATTAGAACATGCTGCTTCTAGTGTTGGTCTTTTTATTAACTCCAGAAAGACCAAAATTCTGACAGTTAACTTTGAAAGTCCTCAGCAAGTCTCTGATCGGATGAGCATAAGCTCAAAGGATGGTATGCTTGAGCATGTGGACGACTTCTGTTACCTGGGATCATGGATCCGGAAGTCAGGTGAGGACCTTCGAATACATAAGGGAAAGGCATGGGCAGCCTTGAATAGGCTTTCCAGGATTTGGAAGTCACCTAGAATTAATCGGAAACTTAAGGTCCTATTATTTAGAGCAGCAGTAGTTCCAGTACTCCTCTACGGGAGTCCATGCTGGGCTCTAACTGCTGAGGACACCAAATCTCTGGATGGCACATTCACAAGAATGCTACGCCGGGTTCATTGTGTCAAGTACAATGCACACATCTCCAACCAGACACTATATAACATTGGAGGTGTCTCATTGGTTCCCCCAAGCTTGACACTAGAACAAAATCGCCTCCGCTTTGCAGGACATTGCTTTCGCCGTGAGGACCAGCCAGTGCATAATCTTGTACTTTGGCAGCCTCATGGAGTGAATAAGCATGGCGGACAGCCCATGACTTTCTTGAGACGCATCTTAAAGGACACTGGCCTTAAAGATGCAGATGATCTAGCAAATGTCATGGGTGATAGGGAGTAGTGGCGGTGCAATTTTGTTGACAAGCCGGCACAGCATTCTTAAAAATGCAGCTGCAATGCAGCATGCCGATCCTAGTAGTAATAGCAAATGCTCTCGTATTCGTGATTAATATATTTTCGATTTAATTGTGTTAAAGGACAGGTTCTTAAGAGCAGCGGAGCTAAAGCATCACCAACAAATGAGCTCTTAATAATATCTGTATATATGAAGATTGTATCTTTATTACGAGTAATATTTGTGGGATTTGGAAAATCTAAAATCCCAATTTCCGAAATTTTTGGTCCACTATAATTTAAAATTAATATCGGCTGTTCTATATTGCTTAATTCATCCACTGTAGTGGTACTGTATATATCCCAATTCGGAATACCTGGATGATTCTGATCCAATAACTGTTTTAAGCCTAGAATTTGTATTAAATCACCACGTAGACTTAATTGTATTTTTTTCAACTTTTTAAGAAATTTAAATTTAATTCTAGAATTATTTGCATTAAAAATGAATTCGAAATCTCTATATTTCGCTTCAGAATTAAACAGTTTATTTATATCATCAATAATGATTTGAATAGAGCTATGCATACCAGGAAATAAACTGTATAATTTGGCATCTTTTGCATCTACCCCGATTGACAGCGAGATTTGAGTTTGCAGAGTAATTGCTTGGTATTGTATCTCGGCGAGTCCAATTTTAGCGTTTGGACCAATATATAATTCTTCAGCTAAATCAACAGTAAACTCGCTAGGGTTATTATTGGGGTATGTGTTTAATGAGTTATCTGAAACTAGAGTGATATATGTATCTACAGCCATTATTATTATTATTTAAGCTCTCTCTGCTTGACTCTATTGTACATACTGTACTGTATAATGTTAAACTATAGACATCTGTGACCACGTTCATTGTTTCTACAGTATATGCGAGAGATCAATATTTAAAGCGAATGAACTATAGATATTAGACTTACAGTATAGTAATATCATTCGAGTTAATATTGATTAATTACGATCATATGTGACCATTATTCGCTTAAGCTCTCTCTATTTGACTCCTTTGTACATATAGTATGGTATAATATTAAATTATAGACATCTGTGACCACGTTCGTTGCCGCTTCTACAGTATATGCGAGGGATCAATATTTTACTGGCTTTATTTAAAGCGAATGAACTATAGATATTAGACTTACAGTATAGTATAGTAATATCATTCGAGTTAATATTGATTAATTACGGTCATATGTGACCAAAATGAATTAATATACAGTATAAACCTAAACTTATTGAATATGCTGTACCCACGACTGTTTCTTGGATCCAATGAATCGGACTAAATATTCTTTTTTCCCATTGCGCACACGTTCTTTAAGTTTGCCAATATTTTTGTCAATCGGAAGATAAATATTACTATTCGGGTGGACCTTTTGGAGTTCGTATGAATAAAATGACCCATTTATTATAGCACCTGTCCTTAATATCGAACATTACCGCTGGTACTCTATCCAATCTGACCCGATGAATAATAAATAATTCACGTGTCCATTGTTCTCGATAGCCTTTAGCAAAAGCAGTATGCGTGATAGATAATCGTACTGTATCTCCAACTTTAAATTTTATTTTCTTGTGATTAATCTGTCTATATTTCCCATATAATCTATTCATTAATTCAGTTTCATTAAATTTATTAACTTCAATGGGCGTCATTTGTATTGTCCTATGATATGACCTATTATAAGCTACTATAAGCTTTGGTAAAATTTTTATCCAAATATTATTTCCCCGTTGCGTGAAAATTTTGAACATCTTTGTTTTTAATGTTCTGTTGAATCTCTCGACAATAGCCGCCTTATTCACAAAGTACATTACGTAATACTGTATACCAATAGTATCTAAATATTTCCTTACATATTTATTTAGAAACTCAGAACCTCGATCAGTCGCAATTCTGTTTGGTTTACCTTTCTGGAATATTTTTTGCAATATACTAATAATTTCAATACCTGTTTTTGTCTTCATACCATAGGCAAAAGCAAGCCGGCTAAAGGCATCAATACATGTTAATATATAGTTATAATTATTATTTTGTGATTTATATTGCTGCATATCCACCAGATCTATCATATATATATATTTTATCCCTCCCGTAAATATTTTAGATGTTGGATAACGATGTCTACGTGGTGCGTGTAGGGAGTATGTCTTTTGCCCGCTCAACCATTTCTGAGCTTGAGCTAGTTTGATGTTTGTGGCTTTTGCTAATTTTGCGATACTTGCAAAACCCGCAGGGGATGAAGGATCTAAATAAATTCTTAACAGTTTTTTGTCTAAGCTTCGGCTTAAAATCGGTCTCATCTTGCGTGGCATCTTTTCAACAACCGCAAGTAATATGTATATTCAAATCTCTTATAAAGGGCATCACCATAAAAACAGCTGAAATTTTTTTATTTTCTTTGAAGTGGATGTTTTCAAGGGTTTTCTTTTTGTAGTATTTACTCTAGGTATATCTTGAGGTTTTAAATCAGTAGCTAACGGTTTACTCGATACTAAATATAATTTTCTAAATGTTACACCCGTTTTAACCATTATTACCGTCCGCGGTTAATTTTTTTCGCAATAGCCGCTCCAGCGGCGGCGGCACCAGCACTCGCGGCGAGTTTCGCACCAATGCCGAGTAAGGGTATTAGAAACGGTAGTATGCCTCCAGATTGATTGCTTAACTTTTTTTTGTAACTTGATATATTTTTTGTTTTGCGGTTGAGTGATTTCAATACCTTTTTATAGCGGCGAATATTTCTAAATAAATGAGGGGTCAATTGTACGTTACCTTTTAGAACATTTAATGCAGTATTTACAATGAGCCTTATTAATTCGTTAATCGCGGTATGGTTAATAAAATAAGTTCTTTATTGAGGGGTAGCGCTGCGTAGAAATTCCAGTTCGTTACGATATTTTTGCACAAGTCTATTCATTGTTGCAACATTATTGAAAATTGTTACAAAATATTAATTATTATTATTATTATTATTTTCGCTACGTTTATAGTCAATGTAATTTTTAATGTAACAATTATGATTACGAAATATATCCGATCTAAATCTTAAATGTTCGGGTGTTTCCTGTCGTAAATCAATTAAGAAATGTGAAAATGGTTCAATAGTCGCATCTTGATAGGAATCTACTAAAAATTTGGTCTGCCCTGGTAACATCTGCTTCGCGAAATTTAAAACCGATAAACTGTCTCGCGGATTTTTCATTAATACTAAGGTATGGCTATTAATTGATCTTGTGCGGTTATGCTTCCCACCGTAAAACATGTTTTGCGTTATAAAACAAATAAATATATTGGAATGATGAGCTACCTTAGTAAACAATACAGTTAAAGCTGTACTGGACTCAGTTTCTGTTAATAAATCATCTATAATTATTAATAAATGTCGACTATTCACTAAACTATCTATATTTTCAGGCAAACCTTTGTAAAGGTGTGTAATACCAGGAATAGTCGGGGGATTGCTCCCGTAACAATACAATACTCGCAAGGGGGGTTCGTTGAAACAACCATTCTTGTGTTTAATTAAATTGCTGACAAATGTAGACTTTCCGGAACCAGACGGGCCAGAAATTATCATACTCGTTCCCATTTGAAAGTTTAAATTATATGGACCTGAATTAAAGTCAGCCATTTATTATTATTATTAAGATATATCAACAATACAATATAATATAATTTAATATAAATATCAATAAACCATCACCATTACTATGTATATATGTAACAATTCACAAAAAACAGCATTTTACAACAAAAAGTATATACAACTGTAGTATTAGTATATTTATCATGGTAATCTTTCGTTCTATTTATTACCTTATTTGAAAAGATTGTGTAATCGTATACCTGCAATCAACAGACATTGTTTTCGATTTAAATAATGTCCATACCAAGTGAGATAGCGGTGACATCATATAAATTCGTTATACTTCTTAGTTTGACATTTACGTTCTATACCACGTCCGTAGCATTTAGTACTGGAAATATGACTTAGAGTATGCTCCGTCAATGTGCGAATTACTCTCATACACAAATCATTGCAAAGAATACCATCATCAAGTTTCAAATAATACTTTTTTGGTTTTATACCTCTTGAAGATGATTCATCTTTATATGTCTTAAAGTAAATATCAAAACTACGTAAATTCTTATTTAATTTTACTGTGATATTTTT
The DNA here is from genome assembly GCA_032718475.1 of Nemertoderma westbladi. Taxonomy (NCBI): domain Eukaryota; kingdom Metazoa; phylum Xenacoelomorpha; order Nemertodermatida; family Nemertodermatidae; genus Nemertoderma; species Nemertoderma westbladi. Next base: position 12,501 of record JAUCBJ010000477.1, on the reverse strand, counting down.
ATGTTCTTCATCAAATAACCAAGGTACCATAAAGCCGCCTTTTTTCACTATATATCGATAAAAAATATTCTGTGATATTGTAAATAACTCGTTAGGTTCGTTACTTTTTCCGGAAATGTAAATAGAATTCCGCAGCTCTTTCCAATAATATGGATTATATAACTTGTTTACTCTGCAAAGTGTCTGTACTCTACAAATTGGACAAATTTTAGTACAATCATTAATTTCAACATGTTGATCAATACATGTCACGCAAGTTCCATGTTTATTAACACATATGTAACAATCAAGATGTTTTAAATTAGAATAACAAATACTACAATTTGTGTTTATTAATATATCCATTTTTCTTAAATAACCAAACCAAAATCGTTAAAATGTTGATAAAATATTTATAATATAGCTGAAAGAGTCAAGAATCATCTTCATTGTCATCAGTTTCATCAGTGGTTACAAGGGTTTCTTTCGAAATAATAACAATAAACAAAGCCATAATTTCATAAGCATTTTTACGATCTAATTTGATCTCAAACTTTTCACATTTATTGCTCGCTATATTACCACTATATTGAGTAATAACAATAAAGTTATCTGACATTGATAAAATTGTGAATTTATCTAAATCATCTTCTTCTTTGTAATCTAAAAGGTAATTAGTAGAATCTACCTCACCGAAAATATCAATAGATTGTAGTTCTTTTCTTGCTTGTTCAGAAATGTCTATTTTAAAATTAGGTTGTGAAGGACAATAAATAGTGTTACCAATAAGAATACATGTAAGATTATCTACAGTATTAAATGTATGTCTTATTACAGGCGCAGGTGTATCAGAAGACATTATTATTATTATTATTTTATGTAATAACAATTAAATAACAGCGACAAGACAGATAAATAAATATTAATGATATTTTTTCTATTCTATTCATATATTTATATAGATCATTTTATATATATACAACCAATACACTAAGAACACGTGTCACATGTAACCAATAGAAAGTAAATAATAACAGTAAATGAAGCAAAATAGGACAGGCTACAGTATAACTCGGATATTTATCGCCTTTTTCTCTCGTGGTTGGATGGGAGAGTGAGTGGAGAAATGTGGGGAGTTATAACGATCCCGAGTTCGAACCCGGAAGAATATTTTGTTATCTGAAAAATTGCAAAATTAAATTTAGTTACTGGTGAAAAATAGTAGAAGTTACCTATAGACATCCCTAGCGCTTGTAAAATAAAGGTTGGTGAATATGAAAATACTGGTTGGTGAAAAATTGCGATTTGTAAAATAGTAGAAGTTACCTGTAGACACCCCTAGCGTTTGTAAAATAAAGGCTTATGATTGGAGGAAGGAGTAGCGTTGGGTGACTAATAACGCCTCTAGCGGAAGATGTGGGAACTTGAGAAGTTACCATGGATACGGTTGAAATGCTGACATCTGATTGGTTGAAATAATAACGACCACTGCTAATGGTTGAAATGGTGGCTTCTGATTGGAGGAAGGAGTAGAAATGGATGGTAATGATGGGCTATGGGTGACCTTGATACAGTATCATACAAATATATACTACTCCTACGAACTGCGTACTGATACTGTGAGCGGCTCGTACGTCGCATGTGAATGTGTCTGATGTGTCTGATGTTTTTTATGGTTTTGACTCTGACTCTATTATTAATGGTGGTGCGTTGTTCCAGAAAAAAATATACACTCTTTAAAGGAATGCTAATCAATAGCTATGTTCCCAAGTGTATAGTCAGCTGGGCATTGGTTCCCATTATTAAGAATAATTAGGGGGATATAGGTAGTTCTAGTAACTATAGGGGTATCGCGATTTCATTAATTATTTTAAAGGTGTTTGAGTGGGCATTGTTTGTTTCGCAACAGGATAATATAAAATTAGATGAATTTCAATTTGGGTTTGTTAAGAAATCAGGTATGGTAATGTGTTCAATGTCCATGGGCGGTAACAGAGGTTGTTTCACATTTCAGTCATTTAAAAAAAAAGGCCTTTGACCTTTATAGATTGGGAAAAACTTGGATCCTCCGACTCATAATATTATACTTAACGGAATAAAAATACAATGGGCTAAAGAAGCTGTCCTTTTGGACAACTTAATGGATTTCAAAAATCAACTAAAACGGGATATTGATATTAAAAGTCAAAGTTTTCAATGTGCATAGAAATTAAGTAACCAAAGTTAAAAGCTAAGACGGAGTCTATTTAAGTTCAATATGCTTGAACCATCATTTTGTTTTGTACAATTATAAGAAAGAGACAGATTATTTTTATAATAAAAATATATAATAAAGCATTGTATACAATTTTATACTAATATATTATACTATTTAATGAATATGTCGTCATGTGAGTTCCTGCATTAGATGACCACAGAAATCATGAACGAGACCTATTTCTATAAATGCGACGTAGGGCTTGCTTTACCTTTGTTTGACGAGTCCACGTGGTTCACTGGAATCAGGGCCATTCTCTACACCATCGCTATATTGTACACGTTCTTAGGGCTTACTATTCTTGCTGAAGAGTTTGCCGTGGCAATCGAGACGATAACTTCAAAAACACGAACAATCAAAATACCGGGTGAATATGGACATAAAGAGATTGAAGTGCGAGTTTGGAATGAAACCGTAGCCAACTTAACGCTATTGCCATTGGGAAGCAACACACCATTGCTTATGATCACGCTTATAGAATTTCTAGGTCATAATTTCGAGTTTGGTGACATTGGACCTGTGGCTATTGTTGGAAGTGCAGCCTTCAACCTTCTAATAACGACAGCTGTTTGTATTGTTGTTGTGCCAAATAGAGAAATTCGCCGGGTAAGGAAGGCTGCAGTCGTTTTGGTGACGTCGTTCTTCTGCATGTTCGCTTACTTTTGGTTGTTTTTAATTTTAGCTACAATTTCGAAAGGGGTTATTGAGATATGGGAAGCTATTATTACTTGGATGATTTTTCCCATTCTCGTTTTTCTGGGTTGGCGTGCTGATATTCCATATAGTAAAAAAGAAGAAATTGAAAGAGGTAAGCATTAACATTATCACTCACTCACTAACCTTATGTCATTTATTAGGGTTATAAGGTATAATAATTAGTTAGATCTAATGTTTAATAATATAAAGGCCAAACAAAGAACAAAGGCCAAATTTTCGCCCCCTTTGCCAATTTCACCCCCCCCCCCCACCCCCACCCCACCCCAAACCAAAAAAATTAATAATATTTCAAAAATTGTATAATTGTGGACGTAGTGCAGTGTCGAGTTGGGGCCACCAAGAATATTAAGTTACTTAAAATATTTACATATCTTAGTGCAATTTCTATCACTTTATTTCTTATTTAGTGGTTTATTTTATTGTTAGTTAGGCCTGATGTTATTCGTAATTCAGCGCTTTGGGCGCTACTAATACTACATAATAAGGAAGAAAATGCGAATGAAGCGAGCGGAAATTCTTTAAACAATGTTGAGATTTTGCACATTTAAATGGACTTTTTTAACCAGTAATATTTTAATAAAACTAATGACTTTCTTCCATGTATAATAACAATATACTGTATCATAGGTAATAAACAGTAACCATTAATAGCTCAAGGTCTGTGTTAAATGTGATGCACAAAGAACTCTAGGTCTATAGCGGTACCAAACATACCGCTACACCAAAGTGCATCCTTGGCGCGTCCTACACCAATAAAACTAATGCACTATCTCAATAGAAGACATTGCAACACTGAACTATATTTCACAGTAACACTTGGTATTATCCTACCTAGAGAGAAAGGGATGGTGTTTATCCTGCCTACAGAGAGATAGGGATGGTGAGTGATCTATCCTGACCAATCACATCAGGATAGGTATTTTCCTATTGGTTCTTCTTTTCAGTCAGTAACTTAGGTTATGGGGCAGCAGATTAATAGGTTTATTTATTCTTAGCTATAGGATGACTCCAGCTCTCATAGTCGTGGTAACATAACATTCGAATGTTGCACCTTATAGGTATCTAACCACAATACAATATGGAGTGGCCTAATGCTTCCCCATGTATAGTACACTCAACCAATAATATAATAGTGAATACAATGGTTCTACTATAATAACTGGTAGATTGCGCAGTCATGTGATTCTAATTTGGTTCAACATGCAAGGCTTTCTATTTGTAAACTTGACCTTTATAGCTGACAAACTGGGGTGTTAATTGTTTCATCTGTTCATGTGTTTCGTCTTGCTATCAACTGTTTAAGGTGACATATTTGTTTTTGGGAATCGAAATGCTCTCAGGGTTGAATCCCATAACAACTGCCTGTTTGTGTTATAATTTTTTATTTCAAATGCCCCCTTAGGTACACAGGAAAATAAGATTCAGAGACCGTGGCTAAACTTTACTGTTGGATCGTCTACTTCCTAAAAATTAACTTATTTTAATAGATAGGACCTACTTTAGATCGTCCGCTAACAATCACATTTTTTTCAAAATTTTGAAAATACAACTTTATGAAATATTAGGTCTGACTACAGACTGAAATATAATCTCTAGATTTTAATATTCTCAACACTCCAATTATTAGTTCTAACATCTTCCTTTCCAGTCACTGAGAGTGATGTTCGGTACTTCCTCAAGGAGGCAGAGAGGGAGGAAAAAATCTACACAACAGAGGAGACCGTAATGTGAGTTAAACAAGCAGTAATATATTGTAACTAAACGAAAATTAAAAAGAAAAACATTTTGCAGTAATAAAAGTGTGACACATTTTTAAAATGGAAAAATAATGATGTAAAAATTACCAAATATATAATATTGGATATGAAATTGAGGCTACATGGAAATTTGAATAATAAATAAATCATTCACGGCTATATATTACCCATAGCAATTACTAGAGAGAGAGGTCAACAAATGGATAATCTTGTTTCTAACTAATTTGCACCGAGGACTTTATGCGGCTTTATGTGTTACTCCTTAATCAAACATTAGATAATAAATTGGTTTGGTTAATGGTTGTTACTAATCTAATTTATAGCTTATGTTATAGGGTTATAAGCTAATATAACTATTTTATGATGGTCAACCAATGTATAAATAAATAAAAAATACATTTGAAGATATACATTTTTGAAATTTTTGAAATACATTCAAAGACAAAATAAATTTGAAATTTATTGCCTCCCCCTAGCGGCTGGTGACGGATTATTTTATATAATTCCATTTAAATTTTATTACTTAATGTAATTATTAATTTTCACTCTTTTAATTAAAATCAGCAAATTATGCAAAATGGAAAAATTTCTAAAATTCCATAACATACCTTTAAAAGAACTGCCGCTGAATACCGTTCCAATGAACCAAAAATATTCAAATATATCCTGAATAATATTGCCTACAAAATACAAAACAAAATTTGCGAACTTAATACAGATTTATAGCTTCCTTGACAGTTTTAGTTTATTTTGCTCTGTTCTGTAGCCATTAGGCCACTATTGCTCGTCATATTACCTTTTTTAGGGTAGCTTTAGTTGCACAGACTAACCTTTATATGAAGCCAAAGGCTGATGGATTCAATGGTATATTGAATTTCCAGTCCATACAAATATTTTGAATCTCTCTGTCCTGCTAGGGACTTTACCGAGCGCTTTGGGTGATACAAAAGCTACCTGTATAAAGGAAAAGGCATAGACACATAGATGGCCAGCTCGTAATGCCAAATATACTCAATCTCTATATTGGGAAAACTCATGGTCATGGAAAAAATCATCATCACAGAGTCACAGAACACCTTTCTAATATTATTGTCCCAGCTGAAGCGCAGTGTACATACTGCAAGTACTGATATTGGTACTGATATGGCAAATGCTTCTAGTGTTTATGTTACACAAATGGATGTTGCAGCAGTCTTCGACTCTGTCGATATACTGTACCACTGCTAATCATAAATCTACTGGATGAAACGGAAATTAATCCTTATTACAAGGTTGCTGCTCAGCTACTACTCTAGTACTACTTTAGGGTCCATCTTTGTCTAGTGGTCGCATTGAATTCACATCTCCCGTAGGTCGTGGGTTCGATCCTCACATGGGCCAGGGCAGTTTTCTTTCGGCACGAATGCCTTAAAGGGACCAGCCAGGGCACAACTCTGCCTTGAATCCTTAAGTGGTGGCTAAATGAGTACTGGAGTTTCCTCTGGGGAGTAAAGTTCTGGGGGGACCGCACTGGAAATAAGTCATCAGATTTGGTGCGTAATCCCTGGCCTAGCAGCCGAAGAAAATTTACTTTATTTTACTTTTTAGGACGTGTGCCTTCGTTCCCATTGGGAATCTCATATCATCAGAGGGAATAAGGCCGTATCGTATGTGAGACTGAATTACGGGTCACAATTACCCCCAACATTGTTTAATTTCTGTTTGTAGGAAGTTTTTAACAGAGCGCAAGAAAATATCAGCTCCTGCCTGTTTTCTGCTCTTCCCATAGGCACCTTCTCCTATTCGGATGACATTATCATGATTAGTACATCTAATTTTGCTATGGAAAAGATACCCAGTGAAATAGTTTTGATATCAGACTACTAAATCTAAAGATTGACAATTCGAAGACAAATTGGACAGTCTTTTCCCCCAGAAAGTTGACTTTAATCACGGGCAAGCTCTAATAAATGCCTCAGAACATAGCTCTTTCTTAGGGTTCAAATTAGGGCAAAATCAAAGTCACAAGGCTGAAATCATCAAGTCGAAAAACCACTCACTCTGAAGTCTTCCACAATCAAAGATTTATTATTGGTGTCATGGTGTTGTGGTTAAAGCTGTGGCTAACAAAGTTATAACAATCAAAGATGAATCTCTCAAAGATACGATGTTGGATGCATTACTAAACTCTCTTTAAAACTCTCTTTAAACTCTCTCTAAAATCTCTTGCTATACTGTACCATCAATATTATACAGGAATTGTTAGAATTTCTGCACACTGAATAAATTCGACATCATAGGAAGATGGTTCATAGTATTCTCCACATTGGGAACACTGTTCAGGGGTCTACAATATCCCTGATCTTGAGCTCTCTCTGGCTCACCTTGCAATATATTATTTCATGGGAGTTCTTTTGCACCACACCGGATCTTTTCAGTCTCGTTACTGTGGTCTGGGCAGCAATTTCTTTTAGGGGTCACATCTCATGGACTTCATTCACTAACTTCTATCATTAATTTTAATTACAACAAGGGGAATATTTTTTCAAGGGTTTTAAAGTAAAGGTGTCCGATAAGGTCCATGCAACCTTTATGCAACCTTTATATCGAGTTGTACTGAACACAACATTTTATATAAAGCACCAGTGCATTTACGACTACTTTGGTATTTAAAATAAATAAGGAATTCTGATGTAATGGCAAAATTTTTATTACCGCAATGAAACATTAGTCCGGCAGCAAATGCATAGATTTTGGTGAACTGTTATTTTTATACACATAAAATGTTTCATGGGTTTAATACTCATTAGACCCTACTAAACAATATTTAGGAGGGTGTCGCCCCTACAACCTTGAGCATTTCATATAAATCGTATTACCATGGCTACCAATGTGTTTACGCATGCGAATATAATACATTTCAAGCTTTTGCAGAACAGGCAACAATGGGTGCCGTGCAATGATTGCCTTGTTCACTACCATCCTTAGCAGTCCCATCGTGGTACTGTCTAACACGTTCAAACATGTGCTGGATAGTGTGTCCAACACATCCCCCCTTAACAAGAGGGACAAGAGAATGAGTACACGATGTTGGATGCAAGAATATTTGGGACACGGCGTTTAAGAGATGGGAGCAAATGTCGCAGTTTGAATGTTGTTAAAACAAATCGAAATTGGTATGACATTTACAAATTACTACATTGGTATGAGACCACACAACCTTCAGACAAGCAGATCGGTTGCCTGGCCTCGGTACTCAAACCTACAGATAATTGGCATTGAATCATCAGCAGCTGCCTGTTCCACCAGGTCACTGACCTCGGGGGAAACAAATGTTGGTAGCCCATCATCATGACTACTTGACTCACGCCCCCTAGTGGCTTGAACATCAGTATTCTCGCGTTGGATCATAGCATCATTATATTCTTGTGAAAGTGCCATCCAGAGCGTTATCCACTGTGGTTAGAGCCAAGTATTGGCTACCATATAAGAGTACTTGGTACTACTGGTGCCCTAAATAATCGAACCTTAAGGTTCCAATTTATTCTATGGGACTTTCAAATCCTGAATGGACTATAAAATGCTGCCCATGCCTTCCCCTTACGTATCCGAAGGTCTTCATAAAGTATTGTATTATATCTATGTACTTGGGTGCGATATCTATATCTTGTAATGACTGGTCGGGGCAATAGTCACTCAAAAAGATCAGTGAAGTTAAAGTTGAATATATGTCTAAGTGTAGAATTCTATAAAAAAAGTAAAATCCATCAAAAATCGACTAGGGCTTTATGAATCTTAAACTTCGATATATATCTTGATATCATCGTCGTATAATGCTTGTATCCCTAGTTGATAAGGGGACTATGGAGATCGTATTGGACTTAGCAATTGTTGTCATGATAACTCTGACTCAAAACCAATCTTAAAAACCTTTATATCCCCGGGGTAGAGTCACATTAGTTCTATAATGCTTAAATTGGATTGGTCTGTTAGTTATGGCGATTACTGCCCTTAAGGATGGCAGCTTGTCAGTTGATATTATATGAATCTAGTCGATGACAATACGAAAAGCCAAAATGACAGATTTTGGACAGATTTAACTCTTTCCATGTCTACCATACAATGACGTTGAATTTTATCAGCACTACAGGTTTGACAAGGAATCTGTCAGGTATCTCCCTAGAAGAATTTGGAGATGGGTTGTCTTGCTTCACTTATTCTAAGAACTGCCCATTACCACCCAAGATAAAGATGTTAATTACTCTCCAGTATCTAGCGAGTAACTCTCTGCAGAAAGTGATAGATGATTGTTTCGGTGTGGCCAAATCCAGTGCTGTCAAGCAATCTGGGAGGTAATCCCAAATACAGTTGCAAACATTGACAAATTCATATCGTTCCCAGAAGGGGACCAAAAGTGTAGGACACAGGAGAACTTTACGGGATTGACAGGAATTCCTGGTATAGTGGGTGCATTGGACTGCACCCATGTTGTGGTACCGGTCGGAAAAGGAAATGTTTTGCATTTGCAAAGGCCACAAATCACTCAATATCCAAGCAGTATGTGACTTTGACTACAAGATTATACACGTATATGCCAAGTGGCCTGGTAGTTGTCATGTTTCTTTTATTCTACAGCAAACCCAGATGTTTATGGACTTTGAATCTGGGTGTTTCGGAATACATGGTTACTTACTCCACAAACGATGATGGAGAAGGAATACAATAATAAGCAGAAGTGGGTCTTGTTAAGATTGAGCAGAACTTCAGTTAGCTGAAACGACGATTTCATGGACTACTACTTATGGGCATTTGTGTGGCGCCCGAAAGCGCTATTCAAACGTTACTTGCTGCTTTCATACTAAGCAACATTGCCAAAGAAAGAAAACAGCCTGACTTCGTCGACGACGGTGACCCAGATGCTAATAATCCACCAGCATTGCCGGCTGGTCTGAAGGTATAATTTAAGGATTGAAAACGATTCTGTGACTATATTGTTCGCACGTATTTTTAATCTGGTAAATATTTTGATTGCAATTGCTTATTGGCCAAATTAATTTGTAGTTAATTTGCAAAAAATTTACATGGGGATTTATCAGGCACAATCAAACACGATCTTCAGATAAAAACTTGTTTAATTGCTTCCAAATATTATTTAATAACCAGCTAATTATTTATTCAGCTTATGAATATTCCGTACGATCAATAAACTTATTTATATTATACTCTCTTATTTATAAGTTTTTTTTGTTTTGTTTAGGCCTAATTAATTAAATTCCATTGTCAATTTAACATATTCCCAAATGCAGAGTTGTATAATTAATCTCAGAACTATCTTGCATCACCCAACAATTATCCTGCATCACAGGACGAGTCTCATTCTGCAATTTATCCCACTTGAGGAAGATAATATCTTTCTTAATTTCCATACATTCCTTCTTCAGAAGCAGGACCTCCGTTTCTATTTGCAGCTTCCCCTTCTCTATGTGCAGCTTCTCCTTCTCACTCTCCAAGACAACGAAATGGAGCTATTCCACGCTTTTTTATGCAACTCTAGATCGCTTGCCACTTCTTATTGACTTAGTCTAGTTGGAAGTTCGGCGACAGTATCCCTGTCGTTTGTTATGGTCAGTGCCGCTGTTTCAGAATGGTTTTCCTGCAACACATCTCCATATTCAATAACGCATGCAGCAGCTGCGCATTCATCTTCCTCATCCTCATGGGGATGCTGCGTCTCGGATACCACAACACTCTCAACACCCTCAATGACACCATGAAAGTTCTCAGAGTTGTTATAGATGTCAGCGACATACCTAATTTAATAGGGGGGATCAGTAGGAGGCGGACCACCACCTGTGGTAGATGTACTTTTCTTTTCTGATTAACCCATGACTTGGCGCAGGAGCTGGCACATTTTTTCTTAAGTTCTGGTGCTTGGCGACCCGCTTCGGGAAATCTATTACAGAATCGAACTCCAATTTCGACCCATTTTGTTTTTTTCTTTTTGTTTGTGTCAGCGGTATTCTTGGTATTCATTAGCAGTTCTTTTTCCAGGTCGAAGAACTCGACCAGAAACATGCACTGATAACTTGTCATTGGAATCTGCCGTTCTTCGACCGATTGCAATCTTCGGTATGGGCTCCATTTTTAAGATGTCCAGGTAATAAGATCATTACAATTTCCCCTAGTTTTAAAAATGTTGTCCTGTCAGCTACGTGATACCAGTCTGCTAATGGAAAAACTTCCTTTAACTTTCTGGCATATTTAATAATTAGGGAATAATTATTGATACAATAATTGCGTACCAGCAACCGGTACCAGCTGGGTTTACACATACAGTACTCACAGACAGTCATACACAGCCGGATATATTCTAACATTCATGGACATAAAATTATATATAAGTAAACAACAAAATTCTACACCACCCTGCACTGTAACAAAGAAACTCAATTGATGCTGCCTAGAACCCAACAACCCATCAAATGTCTGCTTACGCATAGCAACCATGACTACAGTAAACTGAGGTATAGAATTATTCACCTATAAATAACTGTTGGCTTATTTTCTGTTGTTTGCGTGTTGTGCGTGTTTCGCTTCCAGTGCGGATGGTTCAATTTTCATACATGTTTCCTAAATTTTGTAAGGCATTGTGTATTTAAGACACTAAAGTTGATGACCTAAATTTGACAAATGTTTCACCATTTACTCGTAATGATACCCTAACCTGACTACATCCCTTGAGGATTATGGTTGTTCAGCCGTTTGTATCCATGTTTCCCATCCTTGCGGTCCACTATTTTGGGTGTACGTACACTTCCCCCCCCCCCGGACACTTCCCCCCCCCGGACAGTTCCCTCCCGTCCAAGTAGGACACTTCCCCCCGGACAATTCCCCCACAGACACCCCCCCCCCCGGACACTTCCCCCCTCCCCCCCCCAGTTAAAGTGTTAAAAGTAATCTGGGTGCAGCAAAGCAATAAACAAAAGTTAAAGATGGTTACAGGACAAAATGTATCTAGTCAAGTTTTTTCAAAATTATAAAAGAAACATTTTTATAGTCAAATTTTGTTTGTTTTTCTTTTAATAGGGGCTGCCGCCCCCAAATCCCCGCTTCTTTGGTTGGGGTCTGCCGTCCCCAAACCCCGGCAATTCCCTGTGTGCCCGTGGTGAAAGACTTTGAGACCATTTTTAAATAATTAATTCATGTTTGTATCATCAGATAATAAATTGACTAAGCCTAAAGTAGGAGCTGTATTGAATGTTAACCAAGTTAATATATAAATTACTACAATATTATATAATTCAACAAAATCCTATTAAAAATATTGCAAGTAACCAGGAAATTTAATTAGTTTATCAATAAATGTAATGCTGAACACAGAATACAGGTCGATCGATGCATGTCGATTTTACCCTGGAGAGGTATAATTTTGATTGCAACAATAATATTCATCCTCATCTGCTACAATTTGAAGAAGACTATTACATAATAATACCTATAATTAAAACAATTAATTATTATAATTCTGTAGTTAATAAAAACAGTAGGCCTATATCATTCGGGGGATGGGATTTATAAGTCATCTAATTAATTAATTTATCTAATTAATCTAATTAATTAATTTATCTAATTAATTAATTTATCTAATTAATCGAATTAATTAATTTATCTAATTAATCGAATTAATTAATTTATCTAATTAATCTAATTAATTAATTTATCTAATTAATTAATTTATCATCTAATTAACTAATTAATTATTTAAAGATTAGCAAACAATACAATATATTTGCATTGGTAAAATCCATAAAT